>JADLZK010010399.1:0-77009 GCA_015847255.1 Hyparrhenia diplandra | reverse complement strand
GTTGTGCTCATGATTAACAGCAGCAACAGAGTTGATTAATTGCCGCCTCGCACTCCGCTCGGCTGGACGATTGCTTGACTTTACTAGTGCATGGGACTGTGCCAAAAAAGATCACACTTGCAAGGCAAGCTGAACTCAAATGTTGTTATATTTTACAATGTAATGTTGTTATGTTTTGCAATAATGTCGTGTTGCCACCTGATTAGAAAAACAAGTTTCATATTCTTATTCAGAACCCGATCCAGAAAAGGTTTTGTATTTTATCCATTGTGTTGCTATGTGCTATTAGCCATTCCAATAATCAATCTTTGAATTCTGGTGTTAGATCAAATCTAAAGCCACACAAAGAAGGAAATGTTGCGCAATGGTACATTCTTTTCACAAACAGAGCTACCGACCTATTTAACTCTAACTACAGTGAAAACAAAGTGCACTAATCTATGAAAGTATTCGACAAAAAATTATGTGTAGAAAGAAAGCGAGGAAATTATACACGATCACTGACTTTGGGGATGATGAAGAAAACTGGAGAAAATTGATGAAAATGTAAGACGAAATACTACACAATTGATAACTTTGGGGATTGATGAATGACATTGGGAAATAAATGAAGGAGAAAACAGAAGATTATTGCTAAATTAATGACAAACAAACAATATATTTACCACAGATCATGACTTCCAAGCTGGTGAAAGCAAAAATGAGGAGTACACATAATTTGCATGAAACCATGACACCATTTTAGCAGCATAGACTATTATGATTTGGCTATCTTCTTACATGCACATGAAGGCATGTTTAAGACCGGAATTAAAGTCACTTGACTGTAGGAATTAGTTCTCCTGATGAGCCATTGGTATATCCTTTTCATGGAAAGCGGTTGCCTCTCTCTGCGACCAATCGGCTTTGGAGGCAAGGGAGTAGCAGGCACTCCACCGTTTGCATCTGATGAGTCACCCTTCAGGCTCAATTCAGACATATTGTAGAGGTCTTTGACGTTTAATGAGGGCGTTGAGTGCAGCACCTGGTGGTCCATAGTAGAAAGGAACATAACCATAGCAGGGCACTGGAACAAATGCAGGAGGGTAGTATGGAGGAGGAATCATCATTGGATAAAGATAGTGGAGCATGGCTCCTGGCATCACCACCCCTGCCATGATCCAGCACTTGAACTTGAGGCAACCATCATCCTTTTAGTTAATTCTAAACTGTGTCTAATCTTCCACCATCTTTTTTTTTTCCTCTGTTTTTCGTTTTCATTTTCCTCCAAAAATCCATCCAACCAGCATTCAGCAAAGCCACTAGGAGACCTCTGCATAGGAAGGTCACGTGAACTATTTGTTAGAATATGTGTCGAATATTATGTAAGAGTTTGGTTACGCTAGAACTCTGAGTTGTATTTGACAAGATAGGGTAGAGTTGGAGTAGGACTCTGTAACCCGGTCCCTCGTAAATATGAGACGGGGCCTTCTGTTGTAACCATGATGACATAGCGACAAGTTCACGGGAGGGCGGTGGCACGCTGCCAGGACCCTGGAGCAACCGGTGTTGCTGGTATTGGGGAGGAGCGCCCATAATCGTGCCCTGGGGATTAGGCATTGGCTGAACCTCGTTAACAAATATTGTGCCTCTCGTGTCGTCTGTGATCTTGCATGTTCGTCTCGGTAGATTCAATCAACGCTTCCGCGTGTGGAGATTAGCCAACAGCTCGTTGCTGTGGGGAGCTATTTTCTAACACTATTGATCATGCAGGGGGTTTGAGCATTGAGGCATTGGTCTTCTGAACACTTAATATATTCATATGGTATGAGAAACTCTGCCAAGATGTTCTTTGCCATTTTGTACATTTGCTCCTCCCTCCTCCTGCGCATAGGTGCAGCCAGAAGCAGAGGTTGACCATACACTTGAGAGTGTAGCAGCAGCCCTCCCTCGGCTGCCACTGCCATTGCTCGTTCCTCCGTTTGCACATGTGCTCTTGTGTGTTCGCTGTTATCCCTGGACCCTCGCTTCACTTGTTGCCAGCTAAGCCCAGGGCATGACCTTGGAGGAAGTAATCGATGATTATTCTAGCCATCCAATATAATTAATGAATGTTTCAGAGTCGTTTGAGACTGAGCACAACAACAAAGTCCATAAGTAGAAGCCTGCAACCCATCCTATGCTTTGCAGTCCATAACTAAATATTGGTAGATCTTTAATTTTTCATATGTATAACTAAATAAGACGAATGTGCAGAGGTGCTGTAACACCAAGGAAAAAAAAAAAGAAAAGAAGAGGCTTGTTGGGCTGGACTGGACAGGCCCATGTCCAAGCTATATCCAGAAGCTCCCATCTCTCTGTACTTCATCTCCTCCAAACCAGTCCCTCTCCCCTTCTCACGTTACTTTCTCTTCCCTTGCTCTCCCATGGCTTCCCTTCTGTAAATCTCCCCACAACAGCGCCAAACCCTTAGGGGAAATCCAGCAAAACGGATCAAGCTCATCAAGAGGAGCAAGAAGAGGTGCATCTTCCTTGGAGATCGGTCCCTTCCCCCACCCTATCTCGTTGCCCTAGGGTTTGTGGATAACCAAGCAACCATTCGTGGGAGTGATCCCTGTCCTCCTCTAGGTATGGAACTCAATCGACTCTTCCCTGTGTTAGGTTTGGACACCAAGTTTAGGCCTTAAACTGAACATGAGCTGGGTTTTCATGTTTTTTTCCCTCCCTGTACAGCAGTGGATTCGTCCTGTGTTGAGGTCCTTACCGGCCGAATTAGAAAATCATATGTGAAATGAAATCGTAGGCCTTTTAAAGACCTTTCCAACGAGTATTTAAGCTTAATTTTTCGTTGAGTATAGCAAAAGTTGTGGCTTTCTGAATATTGCTGAATGTTAGTGCTGTCAGGTTGGGGGCAGTTTCGAACTGCAGTTTTCAGCGTCGTTTTAGAAGTTCTTCGAGGCCAATTTAGTTCAGGGCGCTATGGAGTATTTGTAGTACTTCATGTGAACTTTTTATTGAGTATTCAAACTCTATTTTAGGATTTATGATTTGGGAGGTATGTTTTTTCTGAAGACAGAGTTACTGCTCTAGAACCCAGAGCAGTCTGTTGCTTTGTAGGCTGCATGAAAAATATTAGATGTTGAAATTCTAATTTTTGGTGAACACTAAGGTAGTAGCTTATTCAGTGTAGATGCTTGTTAGCTATTTATTTGTGATCAACTGCTACAGCTTTAGAGTTACAAAAAAAAAAAGAAAGAAAGAGAACAAGCAACACTTTGTTGCTGTTTGTTGACGATCAAGTGGGGTTGTTTTACCGATTGTTTGTTCGGACGTAGGGCGTTTTGTGCTTTGTTTACTAGTGATATATGGAATATTTGTACTAAGTTCTTTGTTCCAAAACAGGTGGTAGTGCTTGAATCGCCCATAGCTCTTTTTGACCCTCTTCGGTAAAAAGGCAAGTGGATGTAGCATTGGTTTGCTACTGTTTTGACTTGTTATCTTAATACCCTACACCAAAATGTTGGAACCCATGTCATAACAACTCTGAACTGAACCTTATTATATTCCTAGCTCAGCCATAATGGGATGCCTTATTTTTTTATATATATATGATGTTGTTGTGATGCAAGCACAATTCATGTGGTCGAATCACATGCTTTGGAGAAGGTGAAGGTTATATTGCTATTATTATAGCAGATCATAAGCATTGCATCATTCAAATGCATCGGAAGTTATGTCGTTGACCTATGGTCACGACCGTACCGGTACAGCATCACAGGATGCAGCTCCATACCTGATGCAAGCACAATTCATGTGGTCGAATCACATGCTTTGGAGAAGGTGAAGGTTATATTGCTATTATTATAGCAGATCATAAGCATTGCATCATTCAAATGCATCGGAAGTTATGTCGTTGACCTATGGTCACGACCGTACCCGGCTACAGCATCACAGGATGCAGCTCCATACCTTGTTGGGTATGCGGGCAGAAGTCATTTACATTGCATTCATATGCATTTATGAATTATATTGGAAGTGACTTATCCTTGGTATTATTATGGGAGGTGTATCATCCCTGTAATGTTCTATTTGGAAGTTGTTTTTCTTTACTTCAATCTAATATTTGTCCTGTCCTAAAAGTGTATTTTGGTAGTATATCATCGATTACATAACGTGTGGTCAAAATAGCTTGACAAAACAGATTTACTTGCTGAGATGATCCATCTCACCCTTGCTTTACTTATTCCAGGTTCTTTTGATGGCTGCTAGGATGGGAAGGGAGATAGCTGCACGTTTCACTCACCTTTCGAATCTGTTCCATAACCATAGTAACTTAGTTGTATAATTAGTTTGGTGAATGGTTGTTCAGAGTGGTCTTGTAATCTAATCTCATAGTGTATCGCCTTTTGCTCCTGGATGTTTATCTAATGCTAGTGTGGTAAATATGTGACTTATATTTGTTCTCTCTTCTGAGTTGCTTGTAAATGCAAATGAGGTGCTGTCGTTTTTTTTTTTAATTTATTCATTTAGTATGTTTGGCTAGTTTTTTGTGATGTGTAGTAGCATCCCAGAAGGGTTTGTGGTTCTGGGGTGTTACAGGTGCTATATGAACATATCGCCACATGTTTTCCCAAAGAAATTGTGTTTTCAGAGAAGACTTATTAGCTAGTCATTTTGGAGGAGCAAGAGCCCCGCTCCTCTATATTAATAGCCTATAGAGCATGTGAGTTCATTGATGGACTAATATACGCAGCGTGTCTTAGCATGCAGTTGGTGAATCATTGGTTCCATAGTAGTTAAGAAGGGAGGGATGGAGCAGTGATACACATACGGACATACCCCCACTTCCTCCTATATATGTGCATGTTTGTGTATGGCATTTCACGGCACATTCTCAGACCTGCATATAGTGGCTAGAGAATTTGATTAGTGAGAAAGGGGTCTATAATGAGGAGAAGCAGTAAGATGCATATTTGGAATCGGAGACACCGGGAACACAAAATAAAGTAGAATGAGTCAAGGTTCTAGTGACTCTGGAGGATGCATAGCATGCATGGAAGGTCCGCTGGAAGAAGCTGTCCGGCCTGTTGTCCTGGAAACAAGGACCTACTTCTCGAGTCGGTGGATAGCACATTTTCTCCGCATGTGGCTGTGTTCGGTCCAGATAGCGGCTCCTGTTGCTATCAGGCCAGTGGCTCAACATTTCATTGAAGGACTGAAAGTTCTCATTGATCTAAGGCTAGCTTAGGGGGCGTTTGGCATGGATTCAACACTAATTGAGTTAATGATAGCTAAAAGGATAAGAAATAGGTTGTTTTTTACTTACCAAATTATATTTCACTTTTACTTTCTCCCGAGTCAACTTTAAATCAAATTTAGAGATATTATTTCACTGTAGAAAATTCTAAATTGAATAATAATTCTAAACGGAAACGAGGTAGTACAATATTAACCACATTTCAAAATCTTCATACAGCAACATGCAAAATCATTTATAGAAATGTTATTGTAGCTAGACACTGTGTGTATAAACGGCCCTGTCCATGGGGACGAGTGTCAAGTTGCATGGCTATTGCTCTAGCACTAACCTGGAATGTGCCATCTAGAAGTTTAGCTGCCATCTAGAAGTTCAGGGTACCTTGGGCCTCACTTAGTTGAGCCCGGAGCAAAATGCATGGTGGCGGCACATCTTGCGCCTGTAAATCTGCTTGTAAACTTCTCCATTCTTATCCATGAAAGCTAGCAACGGATCTTTCAAAAAAAAGTAGTCGCACTAGTGTGTGAGGAATAGCGGGGTTTTGTGACTCTGCTAGACCAACTGTTGTTCCCCCGGGTGAAGCCAGATGAGAAATCCACTGGGGTCGGATGCATTAAACACTGGGGTCGACTACATGGATGAACAGTGCTAAACAGTGATTTACCACTGATTTTGGAAAATTTCGTCGGGTCCGACGACCCGAGCGGCTCCATGTAGCTTCGCCCTTGGTTCCCCGTGCCTCCCATGCCCAAGTTTGTAGGTAACTTGTATCATTATGCCGAGGTTCATCTATAGAGCACAAGCTTAGCTTTTGGCCACTGGATCATATTGGAATTCTTATATACTAACATCCCGTGTGCATTGCTGGACATCAATATATAGTCGTCTACCAATGCCTAGTGATATCAGTTATTTAAATTATTGCTACTATGAGTAAACAGTGCTTGTACCACGTAGTTCAATTGAAGAAAGATGAATATATATATGATGTACCAATTAGATTCACTATAATAAACTCTCTTTGTCACCTCTAGGATGATGGAAGAATTTTTGCAAAGGGCTTACTAAAGGAGGAGGATCTGAATGGAGTTCGAGCTAAGGATTCAAGACAGAGGAGGTCACTTTCAGTGGAACCCTCTCTGTTATTCAAGGCAGCATGCTTACAACAAGGAGTTCACAGATGTTTTTTGGACGAAAGAGTTCACACATATTTATAGGCTACACAAACCACATATTGCACACTGCTGACTGCCACCTCCTGAGTCCAATGCGTTGTTGGTTCCTGTCACAGTGTTGTAGATCCATGTTTTCGGCTTTCTATTCAGGAGCCGGGCTACCATAGTTTGGACATGCTACCTGCCTGCTGTCAAATTAGGGGGACAAGTTACATGAACGAACAGGAACACAGATTGTACATACGTACTGCCTAACTCCTGTTAATTCATATGGAAAGCAAAAACGCAAGAAACAGATTTCAATCAGGGACTAAAGCACAGTGATCGCGATGATGTAATATTTTACTCAATTTTGGAGAAAATAATCAACAAATAATGCATATACATGATGTATAGACGTATAGTGTAATTAATCAACAGATATTGTTGTCTGGCATGGCATTGTCTGATACATGCTTTGTCGAATCAATAAGAATTCTTAGTTTGCGGCTGACATACAGGGGGCCAAACTGGTGCTTATAATATTGAAGTTAAGGTAACAAGAGGATCATATGCGCTTCTCCCCTTCCCCTCTAAGTTGGAATACATATATAGAAACTTCATATGCTCTTGTCTCACGGGAAGGCACATGGAAAATCATCATCCATAAGTATAGGGGTCTCGAGCAGTATAGATATAGCCCGTTTCCTTGCTGGCTCCAGTGTTCATTTCTCCACTTTGTAAAAAACTGGGGCATTTTTTATTTGGTTACTGATGGGTAGAAAACAATGCGGTGGGTATGGATGGCATTTTCTCTCTTGCAATACGATCTACTTGGAATCAGAGACACCGGGATCGTAAAATAAAGTTGGATATTCAGATTATAGCCAGAAAGGTCATGATGAAGAAGATCGGCATCCAAGTGGAAACCGAGCACCGGGACGAAGCGCCCTTTGATGAGCTTAGCGCAGCGTTTTTGCTCTTCCCCTTCAGCACGACACTAGGGAAGCAATGCACACTTACTTCAGAGGTAGGAAGCGGCGTGCTGTCCAGCCCCTCAGCGATGCCTAGCTACTTTCGTGTCACTTTCCTCTGTGGTCGCAAAATTTAACTCCATGTAATCGTTTTACTTTGTATCCAGTAGATAGGTTGTGACCTTGCCCGGTTGCGATGTCCACTCAACGTTGCACCCGTGCCTTTGTATGTGTTTGTCTTTTTTTCCTTTTTAATGAAATACGGGTGAATGGCCCGATCGAAAAAAAAAATATTATAGCACAGAACTTCATGTAACTGATATGAGGTGTACACAGTTTCTTATGTCACAAGTGTGCTCTTCCAATGATGCAAGTGTGCTCTTCCAATGATGCAGAATGATGCTACGGTACACTTGTTACACACGCAGGAGGTAATGGCTTAAACAAATCTAAGACATTAATTTTTTAGATTTTATGAATTGAGAAAATTAAAAATATAATCTCATAAAAAAACAATCCTGAATCCCCTAATCTTGGCAAAAAAAAATGAATATATGATGATATTTTTTATCTTTTAAGAAAATAGTTTTGTTCATAGCTAGTGTGTTGCCATGTGTTCTTAGTCGATGCTGTAAATAATCTGTGTTGCTCATTCAGGAGATAGAAAACCCAAGGGCACACTGTGTAATGATAAATTCTTCCATGGTCGAACAGAGCTACCGACAGGTTACTAATGATTAGAAGTGGAAACAAAGTGTACTCGTTTAAAAAACAAAAGTGTACTGAACTATGAAAGAGTTCAGAAAAATCATGTGCCACATGACAGGAATGGATTTATGCACAATTGATAATTTTGGGGACCGTTGAAAGAAATTGGGTTAAATTGACGAAAAACAAAATAATGCTGCTAATTAATGTAAAACTAACAATATTTACTCACAGATCATGACACCATTTTTGCAGCACAGGTTGTTACGATTTGGCTATCTTCTAATTACTATAAACACATGAAGACATGTTTACGCACATTATGGAGTCACTTGGCTGTAGAAATTTGTCCACTCTCTGCATTTGAGTCACCCTTCAGCCACAATCCACTCTTCCACTCGTTTAGTGGAGTCCTTGAGTGCATGGCCACAGGCTTAGCAACCTCATGTGGAGCTTGTGGTCGTGCCTTGTGACCCATAGTAATGAAAGAGCTTAATAGCACAGCCTCATGATCAGCTTTCAAAACAGAGGAGCTGCTCTTTTTTGTTTAGCTACTTCCTATCACTAGCACTCAAACTCTTTGCGTTATCCAAAGAAACACTTACAGTTACAACTTGGTGTTCACACATGTTGGTAATCTGCAAAAACAATGAATGCACAATGTGTCCAATTGAAAAGACACTAGTAATGTTGTCTGCCATAGTGTTGTTTGATACATACTGTGTTGAAGGAATCATAACTCATAGTTTCGGGCTGACATATACAGGACAGGAAATTGATGCTTATAATGAATTTAAAGTAAGAATACGATCATACTCTCCCCTCCCCTTCTGGGTTGGAATAACATATATAGCACTTGCATATGTTCATGTTTCCTAGCAAGCAGGCTCATGTTTCATACGCATACTCTCCCCTCCTCATCATGTTTTCCATCTGATGTCTCCATCCTGTAAAGCTAGAAGGATTTATTTAGTGAGTGAAGGGAAGAAAAAAATGAGAGTAATGAACAGCATTACCTACCTACAGTAAGGTCTACATGAAAAGAGGAAGCACCGGGAATGCAAAATGAAGTTCAATAGCTCGAGAAAGGGTGGTGGACTGTAGATCTGCTTGGTTTTCGATGACTCTGGATTCAACGATTTCATTTTTTTTCAACACAGAATCTTCATCTTGGAAGTTCTATGGCAGAGGGGCACTGATATTTGATCTATAAGTGAAGAATCATAGTAGGAAGTGTAAACTAAAAAACGGTCCATTTAAAATTTTAGTGTTCGGACTCAACTCTTGGGTGTGTTCGCCGACATTTTGTTTGTTTGTTGCTGCAGCTGTGGCTGCTGATCCACAATAGCTTTCTACAGTATATAAAACATAGGGATCCCTAAAACATATGAAGCAGAGCAGACACAATCTCATATGTGTGAGAACCAAAATTCAGAAACAAAACTTTCACAACCTGAATTTTTTTTTGGGCAAGTTTTTTCTTCTTTATTTTGATGATCAAACTACCTCTCATATTTGGCCCCATATGAGATAAGTGGGCTGTTGGGGACTATTTTCTTCTCTAATACAATGAGGCGCAGAGCTCTCCTGCGTTTTTCCAAAGAAAAAGCAGCAGCCACAATCGCTGGGTTATAGTGAACAGAAACATCTTTGGCAAAGTGAAACGTAATTCAGCCCCACTACCATTGTCAGTAGGTTTGTAGGTGTTGTCTTCTTGCCCATTCACTAAGCAGTTGATGGCTTGCCGTAAGCAATGTGCCAGAAACAAAATTTAGGTTGCTCTCTTGCGATAACAGGTTATAGACAGTTTTTTTAATATGTATTTTGTCTAAGGAGACAGAAAACCCAAACTCACTCAACTAGGTGGTGTTACGTTATGCAATGGTAAATCGGAGCATTATTAACCATACCTCTGGTACTGACAGGTAACTAGTGCTTGCAAGTGTAAACATAGAGCGCAGAAATTATTACAGCAGGCATGAGTGTGTACACTTTCTTTTGTCTGGAGTGTGTTCTTTGGTCATCAGTATGTGGTGAAGTGGTATGAGATGCCAATATTCACGAATTAATAAGCAAGAATTGTTGCTGCAAATGATGAATCACTGATTCATTTACTCAGTCTGTGGCAAAGTGTGTAGTGGATTAGTGAACAGAAACTTCTCTAGCAAACTGTCAGAAGCTATGAAGGAGTTTTCTTTCCCATTGCCGAAGGTAATTCTTGGCAATTGCGTAGGCATTGTGCCAGAAAGGAAATTCAGGTTTCCCTCTGGCAGATAATATGTTGCAGATTTTGAATATGGGTTATGTGCACTGATAAACTGGAGCACAACCATGCCTACTGACTGGTAACTACTAGTGGTTGCAAGTGAAAACAAAAGGCGCAGAATTTAGTCCAACAGGCATGAGGCGTGTTCTTTCGTCATCAGTCTCTGGTAAAGTGGTATAAGGTGTCCATATTGACTAACTGATATGACCAAACTGAGAATGCAAAAGATCAACAACTGATTCAGTTCAGACATACTACCTGCCTGAACGGCATGGAAATTAAAACAAAAATGTAACAAGCAGCTGCTGCATGAAATTAATCCTGGAGTGATGAATACACCATTTAATTCGTATGAGCCAATACTTAATTCGATGGAGCTGTGCTATAAAATGTGTCCAAATATTCAAAATTCAGATTGGTTCGATCCTAACAAATAGGACGTTAGAGTGAGTAAATGAGGATAAGTTGTTCGTTTTTATAAAGTCGGATGTACATGTGCCCATGTCTCTAAACCCCACTTCTTCTTGCTTATATATATATAGGGGCAGCACACCACAATTCTTAGTTCATTTCTCAGTTTCACAAAGCGAAGTGAGAGAAGAAAGATGAGTTGGTGTGAGAAATGGTCACATGGACTCCGTTACCGATTTATAGACAAATAGGGAATTGGAGACACCAGGATCACAAAATTAAGTTACGGACCTTTTGGTGCGTTGTTTGGCTCGGAGAAGAAACCTTGGCAGATACTTTCCCTGCACTCTACAGCCACTGCACCCTCAAGGAGCTGACTGTAGCAGAGGCCGTGACAGGTGACCTGCACCAGGTTTTGGTTCCAAGCCTCAGCCAGCGTGCCTCCTCAGAACTGATTGCTGTACAGAACTTAATCACCGTTGTCACACTTTCTCAGGAACCAGACAGGCGGGTATCACCATTTGCTCGTGGCAAGGGGCTGGATAGCAGTGCAATATACCACATGCTGAAGCCTGAAAGCTAGAGGCCAGCCCAGCGACCCGTGCTCTTCTTTTTGTCTGGAAGAACTCGGCACCCCCAAGAGTGCAGATGTTCATGTGGCTCTTCGTGCAGAGACGGATCAAATGTCGCTCGCTTCTACTAAAGAAACACATTGTCCAAAGTGCGACTCATCATGTTCTGGGAGAAGCTAGGCATGGCTACCGTCTCATCTATTCAGGTCACGGACCTGCATTCAGTAAACCAGCTTGGAGATGCACCGACAGAGGAACTTTCGGCCTTCATTGCACTCTCCTGTTGGCAGGTATGGAAGGCAAGGAACGCAGCTGTTTTCAGAAACGAAAACCACTCAGGTATTTCAGTCTTGCAAAGAAACAGCCGAGCAGTGGCGTCTCAGATTCAAAAAAAAGAAGAAGCTTTTTGCAGATAAATGGTGTCAATTGTTTCATAAGGCGATACATAGCTAAGATGTAATCTGGAGCATTTTGTAAAGCTGGTGTAATCCAGATCACGACTTGTGTGATCATGGTACTGTAAATTGAACACCTTACTATCAGCCTATGGGGCAGACTCCCCCACCCCACCCCCGGGTGAAACTTCAAAAACAAATTAAGTTACGGAGCTAAATAAAGAGCAAGGGCCATAAATCCACAATCTTTCCGTCATCATTGCTCCCTTTGGGCAACTTTTTTAGGCGTAATGGAAAAAAATTCAGATACCAAGATATAATTAGCTGCAGCTCTCGCATGCCAGAATGTGCTTCAAGATTGGACAATTGGCCGAGTTTCCAAGTATAGTGTGTGATGAGATTACTTGGATGTACTGGGAACCTGATCGAAACTTTGTGTTGTTTTGCAATAAGGTATTGCACCTGATTAGGGGGTGGAGGGGTTGTATTCTTATCCATTGTGTTGCAATGCTATCAGCCATTCAATAAACAAAAATGTGAATTCAGGTGTTTGAAAAATCTAAAGCCACACAACAAGCAGATATTAAGCAATGGTACGTTCTTTTACGAACAGAGCTACTGACCAGTAACTAAATGTTATAATTGAAGACAAAGTGTACTAAACTATGAAAGAATTCAACAAAATTATGTGCAGAAACAAAGCGAGGTGATGATATATAAAATTTTGGGGTGATGAAGAAAACTTAAGAAAATTGATGAAAACAGAATTACTAAATAATACAAGATTGGTAACTTTGGGGATATATAGATGGACAAAATTGGGGCTAATTGAAGGGGGAAAAAACAGAAGAATTTTGCTAAATTAAAGACAAATTAACAATATATTTTCCCACAGATATGTTCCAAGAAACCACAACGAACTTTGGGGCTATAAAGACAAACTGGTGAGAACTAAATTTGGCAGTATTGATATTTTTATTTTTCCATTACATTCAGAAAAAAATTAGATATTTTTATTTTCCAATAAACCGCGACACCATTTTAGCAACACAAGCCATTTTATTTTCTAAGTATTACATACACATGAAAGCATGTTTAAGACCAGAATTGAAGTCACTTGACTGCAGGAATTAGTTCTCCTGATGAGCCATTGGTAGGCCCTTTTCCATGGAAAGCAGATTGCCTCTCTGGTCTACCAATCGGCTTTGGTGGAAAGGGAGAAGCAGGCACTCCACCACTTGCATCAGATGAGTCACCCTTCAGGCTCAATTCAGACATATTGTAAAGGTCTTTGAGTGCACAGCCACTGGCTTGACAACCTCATGTGGAGATTACGCAGCACCTGGTGGCCTCCAGCATTTGAACTTGAGGAAACTGACGATTCGAACTGAAACTGGAACCGGGACTTGAAGTCTTGAACTGACGGCTGAACTTAGCAGGCATTTCTACAGGCACAGGAGGTACCACAGTATCTTGAAAGACCACGGGGGCAGGCAGGGGTGCAACAGGCAGACATGAGAGTGTGGGGATCTGTTGTTTTCCTTCTATATATGTCTAATGTGCATATGTTCCGTCTCTCTACATGCTTTTTTTTTACTGTAAACTTTCCACATGCGGTTGGTATATATAGAAATAGGGATCAATGTAAATATGACCCCACTTTCTATTGCTTCTACTTCTATATACAGAGGGTAGAGCACTACGATTCTGGTTCATTTCTCATCAGTTTCCTAAAGCCAAATGAGAGAGAAGAAAGATGAGTTGGTGTGAGGAATGGTCACATGGACTCCATTACCAAATACAATTTAGACAAATAGGGAATTGGAGACACCCGGAGCACAAAATTAAGTACCTGAAAAAGTGGAAGAGCAAGCGGCACAAATCCTCAACCTTTCCGTCATAAGCCAAGATGTTCGGCTGAAGGTTGTGTTCGAGATTAACAGCAACAACAGAGTTGATTCCGTGAGGACTGTGCCAAAAAAGAACACACTGCAAGGAAACCTGAATTCAAATGTTGTTATATTTTTGCAATGTAATGTCGTTATGTTTTGCAATGTCGCATTACCACCTGATTAGAAAAAAAAAATTGTATTCTTATTAAGGAAACCTGATCCAGAGAAAACGTTTTGTATTTTATCCATTGTGTTGCTATGTGCTATTAGCCATTCCAATAAACAATCTCTGAATTATGCTGATAGATCAAATCTAAAACCACATAGCAAGGAGATGTTCTGTAATGGTATATTCTTTCACCAACAGTTCTACATAACTTGTCACGTGCCAGAATTGGGCCAACCATGGGCGGGCTAAACAGGCCCAACCGGCCAGGGTCGGCCTTCCCGTTTCCGTCTCCGCTTCGTCATCAAGTTAGGATTATCTTAGAACTTTTGGTGTGTAAGGGATATTCCAATTCTATAAGGAAACCCCTTATTAGGAAATAAATAGGATTGCTTGTAAAAGGTATTTCAATCATATAAGAAAACCTTTAGAGAGATTGCTTGGATTACATGTCCCACTAGCCGGGCTATATAAGTAACGGTGCGTAATCTCTTAAGGGAACGAGCAATAAAGAAAATCTATTTCCCTTCCCTTCCTCCCACGCGCCGCCGCACCGCCACCGCCACGCCACCGCCGCTGATTACCACCACAGCGTCGGCACCGCCGTGCCGACCTTCTCCCCTACCGCCGCTCTAACCGGACACACAAGGCGGCGCCGCCGCCTTGACGCCGCCGCCGCCCGAGCCCGCCGCCGTTGACGTGACGTGTCACAACCGGTCCAATCGATCCGGTCCGTGACATAACTCTTACTATAAGTGAAAACAAAGTGCAGTAAATAAACTTTGAAAAAATTCGACAAAATTGTGTGTGGAAAGAAAGCGAGGAAAATATACACGACCGCTAACTTTGGGGACGATGAAGAAAATTGTAGAAAATTGATGAAAAACGAAGCCCGAAATAATACATGATTGATAACTTTGGGTATTTATGAATGGTTGGGAAAAATTCAGTAGTACTGAAATTTTTTAGGTGACGGGCGCCTCAGATTTAACATGACGGGCGAGGCCCCCGTCACCCCCACAAGGTCACGGTTAATCCAAGGAATATCTCGTCGCGGGCCCCTTTGCCCGTCCACGGTTATCGGTTATCCGTGGCGGGCACATTAGAACGCCCGCCACGGTACATGGTTCAAAAAAATAAAAAATAAAAACAAAAAAACCCCTAGACAGGCCCGCCAAGCCCATCCATAGGCCCGCCGAGCCCATCTTGGGGCAGCACCACACCCGGATCCGCCGGGCGGATCCACCTTACTGAACCCGCCGCCGAACCCGCCACCGGATCCACCTTGCTGGACTCCCGACCGGAACCCGCCGCCATATCCACCTCGCTGGACCCACCGGCGAGCCCCAACGCCGGATCCCGCCACCGAGCCCGCCATCGCCGCCGACCGCCGCTAGGGAGCCCGTCTCCGGATCCCGCCCGTCGATCCAGCTCGCCGCCTTCCGCTGACGCCGGGCCTAGATTCGCCGTGCAGACCGTCGTCCCCCTCGGCCGCCCGCACAGCCACCGGATCCACCGTGCCGAGAGGCCCCCCGGTCGTGGAAGAAGGCCGCCCCTCCCGCCGGGTGTAGGGGCTCGACGCGGATCTAGGCCGGAGGAGAAGCGCCCCCACCGCCGGCTACCACCCGTGCCAGCCCCACCGTGAGCCGTCGGGGAGGGAGAAGAGGAGAAGGGTGGGGGAGGGTACGGTGGCGTGATGGGGGGAGAAGAGGAGAAGGGGTGGCCCTGCGGCCAAATCCCGCCGGCGGCCTTTGGAGTGGAGGGAGGGAGGTGGGGGATGGCGGCCGGTGACCTACGAGTGAGAGTGTGTGTGTGTGTGTGTGTGTGTGTGTGTCGAGGGAGGAGATTGGGAAGGAGAGCTACGAGGTCGGGAATGAGTACGGGGAGTGGGGAGGGGATCGGCCGAGACCTCCAAACCCCTAACCGGTGATTATATACTTGTAGCTTCGCTAACAGGCCTTCTGGGTTGCACCCACCACGACAGGCCTGCTGTATTAACGGTGACAGGCCTTATAGAATCGATCGCCATGATTAATTGATTTACCGTTGCAGGCATTCTAACGTGCCTGCCACGGTTAATATCAATTTTCCGTGATGGTTGTGGTTTTTAGTTGGATTTTATGTGAACTTGAGGACTGGCCTGATGCTGGCCCCCTTTGCCGAGAGAGCTGGGTCTGGGCTCTCAGCAAATATGTCTTTTGCCGAGAGTCGCGTGCTCGGCCAAGAAGCTTTGCTGTAGGTGCTAATTTTGCCGGCAGCACTCTCGGCGAAGATTTAACCTCCGGCAAAGAGGGGGAATCCGGTAGTGACATCTACCTAGCCAAAGCTACTGCACCCGTACAGGAGTATATGCCGCCCGTTGCATGGTGCACCCACATATAGCAACAAACAAGCTTTTAGCATTGATTTAGTTTGTTGCCTGTTTCTTTTTTTCCTTTTTCTTAATATTTCCATTAATTACTTAATTACTTAATTAGCAAATACATTTGAAAATCAAGGGTTGAGAATTATTTGAGACCTTACCTCCTATAAAGTAATGGGTGTACCTGAGCAAAAGGCCCGAGGCAGTGATACACATACGGACATACCCCCACTTCCTCCTATATATGTGCATGTTTATGTATGGCATTTCACGGCACATTCTCAGACCTGCATATATATATTAGCTACAGAATTTGATTAGTGAGAAAGGGGTATATAATGAAGATGGTAGTATATATATGTGGGCACCATTTTAGCTACGCGGAGAAGCAGTAAGATGCATATATATTTGGAATCGGAGACACCGAGAACACAAAATAGAGTAGGAGTCAAGGTTGAAGCATGGCATATCTAGTCACGGTGGAGGATCCATGGCAGATCCACTGGAAGAAGCTGTCCGGCCGGGTGTCCTAGAAACGAGGACCTACTGCCGTGTGGTCAACCGCCTTCTCGAGTCGGTCGATAGCACATTTTCTCCACATGTTGCCATGTGGCTGTTGCTCCGTCCAGATAGCGGCTCCTATATATGGCTGTCACGCCAGTGGCTCTGCTAGACCAAGTGCTGTCTACTAGTACAAAAATTGCATTGAAGGACTGAAAGTTCTCATTGGTGTAAGGGGGGCCGCTAGACACAGATTCAACACTAATTTAGTGTCATGTTGTATGGCTATTGATCTACCACTAATCTGGAATGTGCCATCTAGGAGTTTAGCCGCCATCTAGAAGTTCAGGGGTGGCTTGGGCCTCACTTTGTTGAGCCCCGAGCAAAATGGTGGCGGCACACCTTGTGCCTATAAATCTGTTTGTAAACTTCTCCATTCTTATCAATGACAACCGGTAACGGATCTTTCAAAAAAAAAAAAAAAAGTTTAGTCACATAATCACGCCGGTGTGTCAGGAATAGCGCGGTTATGTGACTCTGCTAGACCAACTGTTGTTCCCCATGCCTCCCGTGCACAAGTTTGTAGGTAAATTGTATCCTTATGCCTAGATCATCTATAGAGCACAAGCTTAGCTTTGGCCACTGGATCATATTGGAATTCTTATATAATAACATCCCGTGTGCATTGCTGGACATCAATATATATATAGTCATCAACCAATGCCTTACTATATCGGAGTAATAATAGCAATGACACGCATAGTGATATATCGGTTATTTAAATTAGTGCTATTGTGAGTGTGGTACTAACCAAACTCACTATAGTAACCTCTCTACATTTTTTCAGACGACTTAGCAAAACAGAGTCTAAGCTCTACTTCCAAGACAGGGAAGCTAGATTCTCTGTTTCTAGCTATCTTATCTCACCTTTATCTAAAAAAATGCTATCTTATTTCACAAACTACCCCTGTTATTACACCACTGGCCACAACCTCCTCGGCCCCCATTCATTGTTATCTCCGGTCGTTGTGTCGTGGGTCAGCATTTTGGGCTCCCGATTCAATATGTACCAACTAGACTCACTATACAATCAGGAAAAAAAAAAAACTAGACTCACTATAATAAACTCTCTTGTTACCTCTAGGATGATGGAAGAATTTTTGCAAACGGCTTAGTAAAGGAGGAGAACCTGAATGGAGTTCAAGCTAAGGATTCAAGACAGAGGAGGTCACTTTCACTGGAACCCTCCCTATTATTCAAGGCAGCATGCTTACAACAAGGGTTTCACACATGTTTTTTGAACGATTTTATAGGCTACATAAACCACATATTACATACTGCCGGTTGCCACCTCCTGAGTCCCCATGCATTGTTGGTTCCTGTCACAGTGTTTTAGGTCCATATTTTCGGCTTTCTGTTCAGGAGCAGGACTACCATAATTCAGACATGCTACCTGCCTGTTGTCAATTTAGGGGGCCAACAGTTACAATGTGGAACAAGAGCTAGCACAGATTGTACATACTGCCTCACTGCTGTTAAATGACATGGAAAGCAAAACGGAAGAAACAGATTTTGTAATCAGGGACTAAAGCACAGTGATCGTGACACGATGTAATACATTTTACTCAATTTTTGGAGAAATCAATCAGCAAATAATGCATACATGATGTATAGTATAATTAATCAACAAATATTATTGTCTGGCACAGCGTTGTCTGATACATGCTTTGTTGAATGAATATGAATTCTTAGTTCGGGCTGACATACAAGGGACCAAACTGGTGTTTATAATATTAAAGTTAAGGTAGAATGGATCATATGCACTACTCTCCTCCCCCTCGGAGTTGGAATACATATATAGCAACTTCATATGCTCTTGTCTCACTGGAAGGCGCATCGAAAATCATCATGCATAAATACAGAGGCAGCAAGCAGTGTACATACAATCCATTTCCTTCCTAGCTCCCGTGCTCATTTCTCCACTTTGTAAAAAAACCTGGGGCGTTTTTTATTTGGTTAGTGATGGGTAGAAAACATTGGGGTGGGTATGGCCGGCATTATCTCTCTTACAATACTATCTACTTAGAATAGGAGACACCAGGATGGCAAAATAAAGTTGGATATTCAAACAGCGTGGGTGCACCTTGTATCCATCAAGTCCACCTGACATTGGTCATGGATGACTTCACTTTCCTCAAAGTTGGAAGAAGTTGTCACGGGTCTATATTGGAGGAGGAAGATCCACGGAGAACTATGATAGCTATCGGACTGATCCATGTAGGCCCATGTTTTAGGATTTGGATTCAGGAGCAAGGCTATCAGATTTCAGACATGCTACCTGCCTGATGTCATTTTTTTTGGGGGTGGGGGTGGGGGAGAGTTACAACAAGTAACACGAACACAGTTTGGACATACTGTCTGCCTGCGATTAATTGATATGAAAAACAAAGGGAACAAAACATAAGGAACAAAATTTGCAACAATCAGGGACTAAAGCACAGCGATCACAATAATGTAATACCTTTTAAAGCACAGCCAACAAGCCGTGGGTGGGAATGGAGGTCCCCTGCAACGATCTTGATCGGGCTCTATTCAATGCATCTACTAGAGTCACCATTGGGGATGGCCATAAGGCACAATTCTGGCACGATAGCTGGCTTGATGGCGAGGCTTCAAAATTCTTAGCGCCCAGCCTATTTGAGGTGATCAGGTTCAAGAACAGGTCCATGCAGCCGGATAATGCGTTGGGCCACTGTGGCCACGGCTTTGACGGATAATGCGTGGGTGAGTCATCTTACTGCTGCAACCACCATGCCATTCTTGATCGAGTTCTCCAAGCTTTGTGATTTGTTAGAAAATGTGGAGCTTTCTGAGCAACCGGATACTTTCTCTTGGAACCTCACTACGGATGGTCAGTACTCGGCTGCTTCTGCGTATGGTGCAATGTTCCTTGGATCTTCGCCGGTTTTTGGAGCCAAGAACATTTGGAAGACTTGTGCACCTCCGCGCGTCAGGTTTTTCTTTTGGTTGGCCTCGCATGGAAAGTGTTGGACAGCGGCCAGGCGCTTCCGGCACGGTTTGCGGGATTCGAACTCATGAGTGCTGCGGATCGGATGCCCGAGACACTAGACCACATTATCCTGGGATGTCCCTACAGCCGTGAGGTTTGGCACCTTTGTCTCTCAATGTTTCACTTGCGGGGATCGTGGTCGTACAGGAGGACGACATCTTCGAGTGGTGGCTTCGGGCAAGGAAACGCTTTCCAAAGATTTGCGCCGAGGATTTGATTCCATGCTCTTCCTAATTGGTTGGATGATTTGGAAGGAGCGCAATGCCCGGACGTTCAACAAGTGCGATCCACCGCCACAGGTCCTAGCCGAAAATATCACAAGGGAGGCAAAAGCTTGGCCGTTCGCCGATTCTGAGGAAGCTTGACTGCATCTTGGTTAGGATGTAATTGTGGATTCTCTTGTTGCAAATTTATTAACGATGTAGTACTTAAGTTGGATCCAGTAGAGCTAGGTGGTTCGTGTGCGGCAACGGCGTTGCCGGTCGGTACTATGTACTAAACTCTTTACGCTTAATGAAATACGCGCCCTAGGCGTGCTCTTAAAAAAAAAGAATAGGTCCATGCACTTTGAGCTCTAGAACAACGCCTGGGTCGCTGCCCTGAGGGGTCAAATTAATGACCACTTCTTTGCAGGTGGAAGAATTCGTCTCGCTATGGATCAGGATACAGCAGGTTCACCTACCACCGGGTACTCCTGACACCATCATCTGGACATGGACAGCAAGTGGAGCTTATTCCACTTGATCAGCATATAGGATCCAATTTTCTGGATCCTATAGAGCCTTCCAAGGAGGCCTTATATTTTTTTTTTAGATAATGAAGGAGGCCTTATATGGAGAGCGCACACAGAGAACAAATGCAAGATATTCGCATGGATCA
This sequence comes from Hyparrhenia diplandra, assembly GCA_015847255.1. NCBI lineage: Eukaryota > Viridiplantae > Streptophyta > Magnoliopsida > Poales > Poaceae > Hyparrhenia > Hyparrhenia diplandra. The sequence goes on along the minus strand of JADLZK010010399.1, from coordinate 56,423 downwards.
TGGCACGAGAGAAAATTCTCACGACGGACAACCTATAGAAGAGGGGTTGGTCTCACCAAGAACATTGCAGCTTGTGCAACGGACCTTTGGAAACATGCCTCCACCTCGCCCTACTTTGTCCGCTCACCAGAGCAGTATGGGAACACATCCTTGAGTGGGAGCACTTTCGATGACAGCCAAGTGCTACCGGCAGGTGACCCAACACACCTTGTCTCATGGTGGGAGGAAGCACAATCTAGGATAACCAAGACCGAAAGGAGGCGCTTCAATGGTCTAGTCATCTACACCATCCGGAATGTCTGGAAAGAAAGGAACAAGAGAATTTTCTCAAACTCACAGGAGACGGCGCTGCAGGTGGCTTCAAGAACAAAAGAAGATATCCTACAGTGGAGGAGGGCTTAGACTTAGAGCGTGTAATCGTTTTTAAGTGCATTTGTATTTCCTTCCCCAAGACCATGGGTTCGGGGCTGCAAACGGTTGTACACAGACTCTATTTCTTATCTTAATTGAGAGGAAGAGCTCCTGCCATTTTACTTTCAAAATTACCTTTTACTCGATTTTTGGAGAAATTAATCAACAAGCCATGTATACTTTAATTGAAGAGAGCATATGATTGCTAATTTAGTACTGTTGCCTAGCATAGTGTTGTCTGATACATGCTTTGTTGAATGAATAATAATTTTAGTTCAAGGCAAGAAGAGCATCAAATGCACTTCTCGCCTCCCCCTCTGAGTTGGAATACATATATAGAAACTTCATATGCCCTTGTCTTACTGGAAGGTACATGGCATATCATCCATAAGTACAGGGGTCTCGAGCAGTATACATATACCTCATTTCCTTGCTGGCTCTGGTGCTCATTTCTCCACTTCGTAAGAACAGGACATTTTTTTATTTGGTGAATGAAGGGTAGAAAATATCGAGATGGGTATGGATGTTATTAGCTCTCTTACAGTATGATCTACTCGGAATAGGAGACACCAGGATGGCAAAATAAATTTAGACATCCAGAGAGCGAGCTAGGGCCATCCTTCCATCCATCAGGTCTACCTTTGCTTGGTGGTGGATAACTTCAATTACTTCAAACTTGGTAGAAGTTACCTCGTACAAAAAAAGGCTAGCTTTATTAGAAGTGGAAACAAAGTGTATTGAACTATGAAATAATTCAAAAAAAATCATGTGCCACATGAAAGCAATGGATTTATGCACAATTGATAAATTTGGGGACTGTTGAAAGAAATTGGGGAAAATTGATGAAAAACAGAATAATGCTGCTAAGTTAATGAAAAACTAACAATATATTTAGTCATAGATCATGACACCACTTTTGCAGCACAGGCTGTTATGATTTGGCCATCTTCCAATTTTTACAAACACATGAAGGCATGTTTACGAGCATAATGGAGTCACTTGACTGTAGAAATTAGTCCACTCTCTGCATTTGAGTCACCCTTCAGCCTCAATCCACTCTTCCACACGTTTAGTGGAGTCCTTGAGTGCTTGCCCACTGGCTTAGCAACCTCATGTGGACCTTGTGGTCGTGCCTTGTGACCCATAGTAATGAAAGAGCTTAATAGCTCGAGAGCTATTTATTGGAGGATGATGGAAGCGTTTTTAATTTACAGAGGACTCAACAATGGAGGGGGATTCCGGAAGGTGCTCACAGCCTTCATGATCAGCTTTCAAAACAGAGGAGCTGCTCCTTTTTTAAGCTACTTCCTATCACTAGCACTCAAACTCTTTGTGTTATCCAAAAAAACACTTTCAACTTGGTGTGTACACATGTTGGTAAGCTGCAAAAATAGCATATTGTATCCCGCAGCGTCTCTTGAGTTTCTGAGCATTGGTCACATTTGTCGCCGGTCCGTGCTGTGGGCCATTGATTCGTATCATGCTCATGCTGATCAAAGTGGCATAAATGATATGAAAAACATAATGCAAGGAGCAATAGTTGCAACCGATCAGTGACTAAAACCGTAGTGATCATGACCATGTACTGCCTTTTACTCAACTCTTGGAGAAACTAATCAGAAAATAATGAATGCACAATGTGTCCAATTGAAAAGACATTAGTAATGTTGTCTGGAATAATGTTGTCTGATACATACTGTGTTGAAGGAATCATAACTCATAGTTTCAGGCTGGCATATACAGGACAGGAAATTGATGCTTATAATGAATTTAAAGTAAGAATATGATCATACTCTCCCCTCCCCTTCTGGTTTGGAACAACATATATAGCACTTGCATATGCTCATGTTTCCTAGCAAGCGGCTGGTGAACTATCATCATGTTTTCCTATCTGATGTCTCCATTTTGTAAAGCTAGAAGCATTTATTTAGTGACTGAAGGGAAGGAAAAATAGGATTAATGGACAGCATATTACCTACCTACAATAAGGTCTACATGAAAAGAGGCAGCTCCGGGAGCGCAAAATAAAGTTCAATAGCTCAAGAAAGGGTAATTAACTGTAGATCTGCTTGGTTTTCGATGACTCTGGATTCAACGATGTCACCTTCTTCAACACCGAGAGTCTTCATCTCTTGGACGTTCTATGGCAGAGGGGCACCAGTGTGATTGATTTTCAATCTACAAGCATAGAATCATAGTACGAAGTATAATCTAAAAAACGGTCCATTTAAAATTTTAGTGTTCGGACTCAACTCTTGGGGGTGTTCGCTTCATTTTTTTTTTGTTTGTTGCTGCAGCTGTGGCTGCTTAAAAATAGAAATAAAAACTGCAGTGGCTGCTGATCCACAATAGTTTTCGACAGTATATAAAACATATGAAGCAGCAGCAGACACAATCTCATATGTGCCAGAACCAAAACTCAGAAACAAAAACTTGCTCAACCTGATTTTTGGGGGGCATGTTTTTGGTCTTTATTTTGATGATCAAACTACCTCTCATATTGGGTTCCCGTATGAGATAAGTGGACTGTATGGGGACTATTGTCTTCTCTAATACAAGAAAAAGCAGCAGCCACAATCACTGGGTTAGTGAACAGAAACTTCTATGGCAAAGTGAAACGTAATTCAGCCTCACTACCATTATCAGTAGGTTTGAAGGTGTTGTCTTCTTGCCCATAAACTAAGCACTTGATGGCTTGCCATAAACAATGTGCCAGAAACAAAGTTCAGATTGCTCTCTAGCAGACAACAAGTTACAGCTCTAAATATGTATTTTGTGCACTAAAGAGACAAAAAAAACCCAAACTCACTCAACTAGGTGGCGCTGCTGCGCGATGATAAATTGGAACATTATTAACCATACCTATGGTTAATTAGTGCTTGCAAGTGTAAACATAGAGCGCAGTATTTATTACAGCAGGCATGAGGTGTGTACAGTTTCTTATGTCTGGAGTGTGTTCTTTAGTCATCAGTCTATGGCGAAGTGGTATGAGGTGCCAATATTCACCAATTAATAAGCCAAAATTGCTGATGCAAAAGATGAACCAGTGATGCATTCATACATACCACCTGCCTAAAAGATACAAAAACAAAAATTCAACATGCAGACAGATGGCAGATGCAGACAGCTGTCTGATATAAAATGTGTCAAAGGTCTCGAAGTTCTTATTGGTTCGAGGTTGAAAAAATAGTTACATTGAATTTTTCCCTTTTATGTGTGCGTGTGCGCATATATATATGCTCATGTGTCTCCACTGATGGTTGGCATACAAATAGCGAGCAATGTAACTATTGCCATCCCTGCTTCTTTATGTGCAAGGCAGCACAATTCATAGTTCATTTCTCAATTTCATAAAGCCAAGTGAGAGAAGGAAGAAAGATGACTAGATGTGAGGAATAGTCACATAGACCCCATTACCAGTTTGGACAAACAGGTATTGGAGACACCGGGAGCACAAAAATCAGTCCTACATATGAGTATGGGGTATATAGATCCACAACCTTTACCTCCATCATTAGTTTGTAATGTATGCCAGAGCAGGACAAAGCTTCTTTCACTTTGATCATCAGTTTGTAACGTATGGGAAAGTGGGACAAAACTCCCTTCATCATTAGTTAGTAACGTATGGCAAAGCGGGACAAAATTTCCAACATTCAAGCGGAGCACAAAATAAAGTTGAATAACTCGAGAAAGGGTGCACTATAGAACAACTAAGTCTTTACTTTCCAGTGAACGAGTTCACACTCTTTGACCTCTGAGTGTTCATCTTGGCTGGTCTATGGCACAGACTGTGTATGTCTGATGTCTGATCTAGGCTAGCTATAAGCAGGGAATTATACTAGGAAGTGTAATCCAAAATACTGTTGCTAAGATTTCAAATTGTTGTGTTTAGGCTCAGCTATTAGTTGTGTAGGGGATTAGTGTGAAGAGAAACTTCTCGGCAAGCTGCCAGAAGCTTTGAAGGAGTTTTCTTCTTTCCCCAATGCCATAAGTAATTCTCGTCAATTGCGTAAGCAATGTTCCAGAAAGGAAATTCAGGTTTCCCTCTACTGATAACAGGTTTTAGATTTTGAATATGTATTATGTGCACTGACAAACTGGAGGATCAACCTTACCTAATGACTGGTAACTGCTAGTGGTTGCAAGTGAAAACCAAGAACGTAGAATTTAGTAGAGTTAGATTTTGACATTTAACAATTAGTTACTCCCTCCATTGCAATTTGAACTTGAGGAAACTGACGATTCGAGCTGAAACTGGAACCGGGACGGCTGAACTGAAGCAGAAGGAGGTACCACAGTATCTTGAAAGACCACAGGGGTAGGCAGGGGTGCAACAGGCAGACATGAGAGTGTGAGGATCAGTTGTTTTCCTTTTATATGCCTGATGATGCGCATATGCTCATGTTTCTCCACATGCGTTTTTTTATATATAATGCGGTTGGTATAGAAAAAGGGAGCAATATAAATATAACCCCACTCCCTCTTGCTTCCACATACGATTCCAGTTTCATAAAGCCACATGAGAGAAGAAAGATGAGTTGGTGTGAGGAATGGTCACATGGACTCCATTACCAATTTAGACAAATAGGGAATTAGAGACACCAGGAGCACAAAATTAAGTATCTAAAGATATGGAACAGCAAGAGGCACAAATCCACAACCTTCTCGTCATCTTTACTCCCTCTGGGCAACTTTTTTAGGCGTAATGGGAAAAATTACAGATACTAGGATTTTCAGTGGTACTGATCGTGATTAACAGCAGCACCAGAGTTGATTAACTGCCGCTGTGGCATTTAAGAATGTGCTTCGCGATTGGATGATTGAGTGATCTTCCTAGTGCATGCCATGTATGCATGGTGTGTGATGTATGGTAAATCGAGACAAAACTGTTTACCTTTGTGCCAAGAAAGAACACACTCATCAATGGAACCTGACCCAAATGTTGTAATGATCCAAATGTTGTAATGTTTTGCAATGTCAGTATTGCCACCTAATTTGAAAACAAAGGTTTTCTATTCTTATTCAGGGACCTGATCCAGAAAACAAAAGTTTGTATTTTATCCATTGTGTAAACAATCTCCGAATTCTGGTGTTGGATCAAATCTAAAGCCACACAGCAAGAAGATGTTGCGCAATGGTACATTCTTTCATAAACAGAGCTACTGACTAGTAACTAACTGTTACTACAAGTGAAAACAAAGTGCACTAAACTGAAACAATTCGACAAAATTATGTAAATTATGTGTAGAAAGAAAGCCTGGAAATTATACACTACTTCTAACTTTGGGGATGATGAAGAAATCTGCAGAATATTGATGAAAACAGAAGGCAAAATAATACACGATTGATAACTCTGGGGATTGATGAATGACACTTGGAAAAATTGAAGGAGAAAACCAGAAGATTATTGCTAAATTAATGACAAACTAACAATATATTTACCACAGATCATGACTTCCAAGCTGGTGAAAGCTAAAATGAGCGGTACAGATAATTTGCAAGAAACCATGACACCATTTTAGCAGCACAGGCTATTAAGCTTTGGCTATCTTCTAAGTATTACATACACATGAAGGCATGTTTAAGACCAGAATTGAAGTCACTTGACTGCAGGAACGAAAAATAGGATTAACGGACAGCATTACCTACCTACAATAAGGTCTACATGAAAAGAGGAAGCACCGGGAACGCAAAATAAAGTTCAATAGCTCAAGAAAGGGTAATTAACTGTAGATCTGCTTGGTTTTCGATGACTCTGGATTCAACGATTTCACCTTCTTCAACACCGAGAGTCTTCATCTTGGACGTTCTATGGCAGAAGGGCACCAGTGTGATTGATGTTTGATCTACAAGCGTAGAATCATAGTAGGAAGTATAATCTAAAAAAAAACGGTCCATCTAAAATTTTAGTGTTCGGACTCAACTCTTGTGTGTTCGCTTCAACATTTTTTTTTGTTTGTTGCTGCAGCTGTGGCTGCTTAAAAATAAAACTAAAAACTGCAGCTGTGGCTGCTGATCCACAATAGCTTTCTACAGTATATAAAACATATGAAGCAGCAGCAGCCACAATCTCATATGTGCCAGAACCAAAACTCAGAAACAAACGGTCACGATCGATCCATGGCCATGGGGGATGGCTCCCGAACCGGAACCGCCCGACGCCTTCGTCCTCCCAGCACCACCTCCTTCCCCCTCCAGATCCACTCCACCTCCAGCCTCTCCTCCCCTTCCCCCAACAGATCCTCAATCCCCGTCTCGAGCTCTACCCGTGGATGGGTCTCTGTCCCGCGCTCTCCTCAGCTCCAAAGTGAGATCGACATCGCCACCTCCACCATCCACTCGCCGCCGCCGCCGCTGCAGCTGCACAGGCGCCGCGCCACCTTGCCGGCACTCATGTCGACGGGCGGCCGGCGGCCTGTGTCGGCCCCCCTCGCTGCTGGCCCGGCACCCGCCGTCAACCAAAGAGGGCGGAGCTCCCTTCGTCTTCGTCCCGCCTCCTCGGCGGCGCCCGCCGCGGACTCCGCCGTCGTCCTCCCTCAGCCCGCTGCCGCCGGCGAGGCTGCCGCTCAGCCCGAGAGTGCGGCTGCTGCAGGGGCGGGAGGTGATCCTCTTCGAGGATGTCCCGGAAGTGGGCGGCGTCTCGGCTCCACTCGCTCTGGGGGCATGCCCGAGGCTCGGCCGTCGGCGTCTGCCTCGTCCACCCCTCGGCGCCCAGCTCGGTGTCCTCCCTCTCCCCTCTCGCCCCTTTTCACCCTGGAGTCGGCTCGCCGGGTGCTCCAAGGCCCGGCGCTAGGCGGACGGGGACTCCGAGGCTGGAGGGGGCCGGCTACCGTCTTCCTACCTCGGCGCCGAATCCGCCGGGGGGACAGGAGGTCCGGTGTTCGACGCCGCTGCTGCCCGGGACTTGCCACCCCCTGCCGTCGCCCGGTGCAGCGGCGTCGTCGCTTCGGTCTCGCCACCGGCGGCCTAGCGGCGGAGCTTGTGCTCGGCCTGCTGTCCGACCCGTGGAGGGGCGCATCCCGCCCGGCGGCGCTTTGGGCGCCGCATGCGGAGATCCGCTCGCCGGGCATCATCTGCCCGGGCGACGGCGGGGCGCCACGTCGTGCCTCGGGGTTGTCGTGGCGGTGGTGGTGGCTGCGGCGCGCGCCCCACCGCCCCGCCCGGCTTCTCGCGGCCGCCGATCGCTTCGGCGGCATTGCGGGGAAGTGCCTCAAGCGCCTCTCCACCGCCCATCGGGTTGCAACCCCTTGCTACCTCCACGATGCCTCCGCTGCAAGAAGTTTCGGCACCTTGCGGCGTGGCCCCGCAAGGCGTCGTAAAGTGGCCTCCCTCAGCCACCGCCGTGGAGGCGTTCGTTCTTTGGCGGCCGTACCTCGTGCCCACCGTCGGCCCACAACGTTCGCCATCGCCGACAGACCACGGCCTCGCGAGCCGCCGGCCACCACCGCCGTTGCCTCTACGCTAAGGCGTAGGTGCGCCGACATCGAGCGCCCAAAGCGCTTGGGCGAGCCCGTGCAGTCTCTCGGTCCGTCCGGCCGAGGTCGCCATGGCGTCGCCAGGTACTCTGTCTGCGGGCTACCGTGGACCATGGGCGGAGGCAATGTCTTGACCATGGGCTCTCTCGCTTTGGCCGCCCCTTCGACCCGATCTTGGTTGAGCTCCTTGCCACCGCATCCTTCGTCGGCCCGTCACTTTGGAGGCCATCTCGCCCTCTGTGTGCTGGATGTTGGGCATGATGGATCGGATGCGGCGCGGGGAACCTTTCGTGGCTCGGGGAGGCGGCTCAGCCTTCTCTCGTGCTTGTTGCCCTCGTGCGGCGGCGGTCTCGGGCGCTCACTACCGGTGCGGTTGGGGCGTTGGTGGTTCAACGAGACTTCTCCCGCGATGGCAACTCGGGTATCCTCACGCCCGCCCGGTCTGCTGCGTCCTTCGATGCTACAATGTCGGGGGAGGAGTTAGTTAGGCGTCGATTTGCCTGCCGTTGGAGACACACCTCCTCGAGGGCCGCGATTGCGCCGCTCCGGGATGCGGTACCCACCGACTCGCTGCGGCGTAGCGCACGCATTCTTTGCCACCACTACTACAGAATTGTCCATCATCAACCGGGCTCCAACCCCCTTCACTGCCGAAAACTGAACCGCGAGAACCATAGCGTAGTGATGTGGGGTTTGAAACACTAGCGGGTCAAAACACCGGCGGTGATGCGAGGAGAGATCGCCGGTTTGATATCGAACCGGCACAAGATCGTCACCGAACACCGCCGGGTGTTCCACGACCCGGCAAGCATTTTTGATCCAAGCAATGCGTGTTCGGAAGTCACCCGGCAGAGTTGATATTGGGGAGCACCGCGGGCTTTAGCGAACCGGCGCGAACCGCGGGGGATAACACTATCGGGTTAGACCGAGCCGGCGCTGTATCGAAGACCTAACAATGGCGGCTTACTTTGAACCCGCCGCTGAACTCTACGTGAACACCGTTTACTGATCTCAACCCGACAGCGTTATTAGAGTGGAGACTATCGGTTTGTTAATGCAGCCCGGCGGTGATGTTTCGCCGCCTATGACGGTTGTTAGTAATGCAAACCGATAGTGTTTGGTATAGTTACACTACCGGTTTGTTGCTCATTCACTGCCGGGCCCATGCCACCCGGCGTTTTGTTTTAAATTTTTGAATTTATTCGGTGGAATTCTGCTCTTTTTAAATCCGAAAAATCATCATACATTAATATCGTCAAAACATTACAGGATTTAATGGTTACATACAACAAAAATCCACCTAATGTTCTAGAAACTAAGTCTACATGAACTTCTAAAATAAAAACACCAATGACCATATATAGAGTCATAGACATAAATAAAAGCATGACATCTTTCCAAAACCAATTAAGTAGCAATTCTCGCATTCTTCATAAGTATGTGCGGTGGCTTCTCTTCAATCTCCGTGGGCGGCTAGTTTGCACCGTTGTAGGCGATTTACGCTTCACCTTCGATTGTTGTTTTTCAGAACAATTATTAGCGTACCCTTGGACTTGAGCATAGCAATCTTCCCGTGGTTAGATAGATCCCCGACGACGCGACCAACAAACACTACGCACCACGCCATGCTTGCCTATACATGTCACTAAAATAGGATGATATTGCTATGTTATTCATAAAAGTTGTACAAGTAAGCACGCACATATATTTAAAATATCCAAACTGTATTTCGAACAACACTAACTCATGAATTTCAATCACAATTCGAGCATAGGTTGCGTGAACGAGACGGGCATTTCAACGAACACCTTAAAAGGGCAGTGAAAAGACCGACTCACCACCAAGCGTGCGCCTCGTGCGCTCCTATCTTGTCTTGGAGGATTTGAGGAGGACAAGGTCGCGGATGGTACGCCGTCGGGCGGTGAAGAGGAAGACGCAGCGAGGTCTGCGGACGGCGGAGAGGTGTGGCGGCGGTCCTCCGTCGGCGTGGAGGAAGACCAAGCGGGCGACGCGAGGCTAGGACAGCGGCGAATTAGTTGTCATTCTCATAGGTAAAAACTCGTACACCTAAAGGGATAATTAGTTCTCACCGTGGAAGGGGCCGAAGGGGCGAGGATGATGCGGCGGCGTCGGGGGCGTCGGAGTGGAGGAGAGCGGGCGTGGGAGAACGCCGTCAAGCCCTCGATTCCGGCTGGAGCGGAATGACCGAGGATGCGCTGAACGGATGGCCGGGCGGCGTAGGGGACGAAGAACGGCGACGTTGGAGTTGGTGGTGCACTCCGTCGGCGAATCCGGTGCTCTTTCGGCTACAATGGAAACGAGAATGGCGCGGTGTTCAAATGGCTTACCAAAATTTCACTCCGAGCCACTCACTTATATATATAGGCAAGGCTAGTTTGGGCGCCACTGGGAACGAAATGGCGGGAGGTTCGTAAGATTTGGAAAATTTCACCCCAATCCTATTCGCCGCCGGTTATTACACGCAACCGGCGGTGAAATAGAAATGATGCCGGTTCATGGATGATCATGTCCCTTTGTGAAGGATGTGTAATCCTCCATGGTGGAAATGGCTTTAAATTTTTTCCCAATCATGTACACCCAAAAAATGACCCCACACAAGTTCTTAGGTTTTTTCGATAAATATCTTAATTACTATGATTTTCTTCGAGATAAACTAGCGACAAGAAGGCTAATTAAACCATGGAAACACAAGAATTTTTCTTGGACCTCCACGGTGATTTGCCTCCTAGGGCACATGAGACCCCCTGTGGAAAAGTCTAGCAAAGCATTCCGGCTCTTTTCGTGGATACGCTCGCAAAACTATAATTACAAGGTGGCGTCGCGCTAGAAATTCAAATAAACCGGAAAAAGTACCAAACCAACTCCGAAAAATCTCAAACTTCGTGGGTGCTTCCCAATTTGCATGTGAAAGGCTCGAGAAAAAGTTTGAGACCACTACAACACCGCAAACATATGAACCACATCGAGCACGTGAACTACACTCAGATAGTCCTGGTTTGATGGATGATCATGTGCCTTTGTGAAGGATGTGTAATCCTCCATGGTGGAAATGGCTTGAATTTTTTTTCCCAGCCATGTACACCCAAAAAATGACCCCACACAAGTTCTTAGGTTTTTATGATAAATATCTTAATTACTATGATTTTCTTCGAGATAAATCAAGCGACAAGAAGGCTAATTAAACCATGGAAACACAAGAATTTTTCTTGGACCTCCACGGTGATTTGCCTCCTAGGGCACATGAGACCCCGTGGAAAAAGTCTAGCAGCATTCGGCTCTTTTTCGTGGGTACGCCGGGTTCAAACTATAATTACAAGGTGGCGTCGCAGAAATTCAAATAAACTAGGAAAAGTACCAAACCAACTCAAAAAATCTCAAACATCGTGGGTGCTTCCCAATTTGCATGTGAAAGGCTCGAGAAAAAGTTTGAGACCACTACAACACCGGCAAAAACATATGAACCACATCGAGCACGGGAACTACATTGTATAGTCCTCGGTTCGATGGATGATCATGTCCCTTTGTGAATGATGTGTAATCCTCCATGGTGGAAATGGCTTGAAATTTTTTTTCCAGTCATGTACACCCAAAAAATGACCCCACACAAGTTCTTAGGTTTTTCGATAAATATCTTAATTACTATGATTTTCTTCGAGATAAACTAGCGACAAGAAGGCTAATTAAACCATGGAAACACAAGAATTTTTCTTGGACCTCCATGGTGATTTGCCTCCTAGGGCACATGAGACCCCTGTGGAAAAGTCTAGCAGCATTCGGCTCTTTTAGGGGTGCGCTTTCGGTTCAAACTATAATTACAAGGTGGCGTCGCTAAAATTCAAATAAACCGAAAAGTACCAAACCAACTCCGAAAAAAATCTCAAACTTCGTGGGTGCTTCCCAATTTGCATGTGAAAGGCTCAAAAAAAAGTTTGAGACCACTACAACACCGCAAACATATGAACCACATCGAGCACGGGAACTACACCGTATAGTCCCGGTTCGATGGATGATCATGTGCCTTTGTGAAGGATGTGTAATCCTCCATGGTGGAAATGGCTTGAATTTTTTTTTCCCAGCCATGTACACCCAAAAAATGACCTCACACAAGTTCTTAGGTTTTTATGATAAATATCTTAATTACTATGATTTTCTTCGAGATAAACCGGGCGACAAGAAGGCTAATTAAACTATGGAAACACAAGAATTTTTCTTGGACCTCCACGGTGATTTGCCTCCTAGGGCACATGAGGCCCCTGTGGAAAAGTCTAGCAAAGATTCCGCTCTTTTCGTGGGTACGCCGCCTTCAAACTATAATTACAAGGTGGCGTCAGCTAGAAATTCAAATAAACCGAAAAGTACCAAACCAACTCCGAAAAAATCTCAAACTTCGTGGGTGCTTCCCAATTTGCATGTGAAAGGCTCGTAAAAAGTTTAAGACCACTACAACACCCCAAACATATGAACCACATCGAGCACGTGAACTACAATCGTATAGTCCCGGTTCGATGGATGATCATGTCCCTTTGTGAAGGATGTGTAATCCTCCATGGTGGAAATGGCTTGAATTTTTTTTTCCAGCCATGTACACCCAAAAAATAACCCCACACAAGTTCTTAGGTTTTTATGATAAATATCTTAATTACTATGATTTTCTTTCGAGATAAATCGGCGACAAGAAGGCTAATTAAACCATGGAAACACAAGAATTTTTCTTGGACTCCACGGTGATTTGCCTCCTAGGGCACATGAGACCCCTCGTGGAAAAGTCTAGCAAAGATTCCGGCTCTTTTCGTGGGTACGCCGGTTCAAACTATAATTACAAGGTGGCGCCGCCTTGAAAATTCAAATAAACCGAAAAGTACCGCACCAACTCCGAAAAATCTCAAACTTCGTGGGTGCTTCCCAATTTGCATGTGAAAGGCTCGTAAAAAGTTCGAGACCACATGGGCCACAAGAACATTACAAATTAATTAGGAAGTAACCATGCAACCTTACAAATAATTAACATATATAGTAAACACACTAATCATCATCACCGCCGCCGGGATCATTATTGGGTCCAAATTTTGTGATCTATGCACACGAATGTAGGATTGTAGAAATATCGGGTAATTGATGTCACGGATTAAGTATCCGCTTGAGCCGATGAAGGTCAATGCCCTTATGATTGCACTTTCGTCCCCTCGCAAGGACATAAAAAATGCTCGACCATAGATATAACCTACCAATCGACCCGTTGCCTAAGTTAGTAAACCTTATGCAAAGATTGTTGCCCTTCCGTAGTTTGCTTTGGCCAAGGTGTGCACATGTAAGTCCCAATCGTATTCGAAGTGGCCTCAGAGCTTGGTCGAGAACTACCGCCAAGCCACATGCAAAGATAAGTAAGATCGTGGGAGCGTAATCCGCAAGGGGAGAATCAAAATGAATGAGGATAATGTGAATCTATATGTAATTAATATGCATTGCTAAAATGATGAATTTAATTTATTACCACATCATCATGGTTGTAACTCCCAACATATTCGCTATATTGCCATGGGGGGATATTATCGCCAGACAAGGCAAATATCTTGAATTGCGAGAAATCGGGCACAATGTAGCAAACACGCCGAAGAGAATCTAAGCACAAGGAAACGGCATGGTACTTTCGGCGCTTTGCACCCGGTCGTTCTCTCGTTTCCTCTCTCGTGGATTAGGTGGTCATGTTGTGTCCCCGAATCCTCGAAGGGATGTAAAAACTTATTTCACACGATATAGTTGATGACTAGGTGACGATGCTCTAGATGTCGTGGTCTCCACAAAACTAGAGATAGAGAACCGACTAAGTCTTGCTTTCTAGCCATTGTATTGGGGATAAAGTCCGTGAAACATATAAATGCAACAAAATGACGCTAAGTTAAACTAATGTCCATGTATTTGTTATAGTAAAATAAGAAATAAAAAAAAAAATGTTAGAAAAAATTACATACGATGGTCGGATAAGGAATGGCCTTGTGTCCACACCCGGGGCGAATGGCTCATCGCCCGCGGGAAACCTCCTCGGTTCTTGTGGTGGCGGCAAAAGGCGGAGGACCGCCACCACCGAAATGATAAAAAGGAAAAAAGGACAAAGCTCATAAATATATATAGTATATATATATATGTATTGTTTATATGCATATTATATATATATATATATATATATATATATATATAGGAATTCTAGACAAGAAAAAAATATCCTTACCAATGTAATATCCCGAGCCATGAACAAATCTCCTAGAAAGAGAGAGAGAGAGAGAGTGAAAGAGCCGAGTGGATTTCGCGGCAGAGTGACCTGAGCTCGTGGGTGCGTGCTTGGGTATGTGTGTGGATGCGCCGGACGCCTTGATTTATAGCAGCTTGATCGGTCGGTACATCACCGCCGGGTATTAAGATATACCCTGGTAGTGATAACAACATGACTACTGGGTTATTTGAATGGCGCCGGCGCAAGGAATACCATATCACTACCGGTTTGCGTGTATGTATCCGGCAAAAGAATTCACGTTGTTGTTACTTCACTTTCGCCTTTGCATGCATGCATTGTTGCGATCTTCCGCCGCATACTATGTAATGCAGTAGATGCTTCACGCAAGTTGGGTTTTGGTTATCTTGCTTTCAAGGGTATATGGATGTGAATACAATTCAATATCTCGCTTCTTTGTTTTGTTACATATATAACTTTATTTCATTCACATTAGATTTGGATATATCTCGTTGAATTTTCCTCACAATATGCAAAGATATTTCATTGATGCAACCGCCTTTATTGCAAACCGCCTTTATTACGCTCGATGAAGGGTAAAAAATAGAAACTCAAAGGTATCGAAGAGACAATCAAGATTCATATCAAAACGTAAATACAAATGATAAGAAATTTCATTGCATATATTTCCATAACAAAGACCTTACATTACATATATTTCCATAGCAAAGACCTTACATAGAATTAAATATATGGTAACAAAGACCAATTCACGAGATAGGTCAATGCTACAATCAAAGTGTACAAACACATTAAAATTTAACCACCTCAAGAAGTCTCTTGTAGCATCTCCTAAGATCGAAGAAGTGGAGGTCGCTACGCACTCATTGAGGAGGTTGGAGGATGAGATTCAGCCAGGAGCTTCGTCTTCATCCCAAACTTGACCATTGGACCGAGGATGAAATCCCAAAGAACTTGGTCCAATGAGGATTGTTTTTCCATGGATGCACCTTATGATTCGATACTATACGCCCATGTGCCCGGGGATATTGGTCAACACTAGCACCCCAAAGCACAAGGACTCCGTGACTCTTAATATGAGTCCGTGAGTTCGACCGAATCATGGCACCTTACGTAAGCCGAAGCCCCCGTGTCTCTCCTTCATCACGCAAGACTCTTGTAGCACCTTTTCTCAGAAACCATTTTTTGACTAGGCATTATCTCTGATGTGGAGGGCTTTCTCCCAAAGAAAATCCATATGTATGTGGAACTGAAAGTACCGCTAGCAAAGAAGATCGAGGGACTAAGAACAAGGAAAAATAAGGAGAAAAAAGATCTCCTAGATCCAAAACCAATGACACTAAATTCAAATCTAAGCCCTCTCAGATTTTGAGGAGAGGGTTAGGAACTACTTGGACAAAACCAAGAATGCAAGAACAGAGAGGAGAAACCGGGTGCAAAACACGGCGTCCCCTTGCCGCTTAAATAGGCGAGATGGCGTGGTTGAGTCGACCGCCGCCGTCGTGACGGAGGACGCGGGCGGCAAGCAGCCAAAGATTGGTGCGGGTCACCCGTACCAAAAGTTGAGAACCGTGCGTCGCTGAATTTTTTAAATCACCGCCGGGTCCAAGTTTCCACCCCAGCAGTTGATGTCTCAATACCACCGGCGAGAGATCCGCACCGCAGCGGATCTAAACATCAACGCCGGGTGTGAAACCACGCCCGGCAGTGATCTAAACATCACCGCCGGTGTGAAACTACGCCCGGCGGTGTTTTAACCGACATTGATTTAACCCTGACGCCGCCGGGCCGGGTGCCACGTGCGCTTTTCTCATCGATTCTAGAGACACCGCTCTCGGTTTCCTAACCGCGTTGAATGCTACCGGCAACGCGGTTCTCCAAGCGGCGGCATGCATGCGAGGCGCCGCCATGAACATGCTAAGTGAACGCGGACAGCTACGATATTGGTAAAAAAAAAAAAATTGATGGCTATCCGTTGGGGCGGTACAAAGTTTGATTCTTTAAATTGCCCTGAAGTGTTGTGGACGTGCTACGGCTTGTAGTTGAGTGTGTCTCGCTTCTCCGGCCGGAGAAGTCTCTCGCCTCCCTCCCTCCCTCCCGCCCTCACCCGCCGGCATCGAAGGTACGCGTGGTTGATCTTGTAGCAATGGTAAACAATGTGAAGCATGCATTCCTTGTTTCAAAAATAACAATGCTAAACTTCGATCATCGTTCTTGAAAAAATGGTCAAAAACTCGGCTTGTTGGGGATCGAACCGGAATTTCGATTGGGTGTTGGGAAACGCCGTGCGGCCGAGGAAATTAAGCGGCCATTGGAAACACGCGACAAACGCGTGAGCTATCGGCCTTTCGTGGGGAGATCGGGCGATCGCGGCGGCCATTGGATGAGCCGGGTCGTGCGTTGTTGATCGCTTTCATGGCGCCGCCTTGGGAATGACTATGGACCGCATGCATTCCGCGGGCTTGCTACTATATAACAACGCCTGATTTGGTACCATCTCCATCGCTAATTAGCCTCTTTCTTTCCATAAACCCCGTGCAGCTACCTTCTTCTTCGACGGCGATGGCCGGCGTCTACACCAACGAGGAGCTTTTGTTCACCGCGGGCGCCTCCCACCCTCCCTCCAGCTCACCCACCGCCGGTTAACCGGCCCGCCAACGTGCCTTGACCGTTGGTGGAGAAGGCGAACTTCTACGCCTTCAAGGTCGAGGCCATCGCCCAGGCATCCTCGCTGGGGATACCGGGGCGGGCCGGGCGGAGTCTGTGCAGCCCCGGCGGAACGCTGCAAAGGCGCGGAACGCAGCGGGGCGGCGAGGACGAGGCCTGGCGGCGGCACGAGGCCTAGGCGGCCTGCGGGGCGAGAGGCGATGGCGGCTGGGCTACGGCGGCGGCGGCGGAAGGGCGGCGAGGCGATGGCGGCCGCCGCTTTCTTTTTTTTCCGATAAATACCGAATGGATCTCGGTATGAAGGTGGCCCGATCTTCACGACGAGGTTCAAGAACAAAGGATAAGTTGTTTGCGATGGGCCGGGTAAGTAGCTTTATACGACAAAGGTTGGATGTGACCAAGCGACAGGAGAGAGGCACCGAAACCTTGAAGGACTTCGACTCGATCTCCGAGCGATCGCAGTAACCACAAGCCGGGACTAATCCACACAATACGGGCGCAGCCGAACGGAAGCCGTAGAGCACGGCGTAGGGGACCTCGGAGATCTCTCACAAGCCCAAGAAGAACTCGCAAGAACAAAGGTGTGTGTAAGATTACACTCAGCAGCTCGGCCGCAATACCATATCGAGGTTTCTTCATTCATCAAAAGTTCCTAATAGCTTATAAGGAGGGGATATATATACTAGGAACAACCCTCCTAGTTGGGTGTGAAAACAAGATGGAGTTTCAGTAGATAGGCTATCCGAAAAAGTCACCACGAGATGGCTTCCCGAAGTGGCCTCGCGTATTCATTGGCTTCCGCAACAGCTTTCCACTAAACTGACCATAACTCTTTCATGGGAAGTCCAAACGATAAGCCACTTGTTGGGTTGGAAACTAGACTTGACGTGTGTTCCAACCATGTATGGCATGCACCATGACACGCTGGAGGATGGTACAGTATTGAACAACAAGTTGTACCAATATCCTGTCTCGACAAGACTCGTTCACCTTCCGAGCAGTCCGCACTAATATGATTGTAACTCTTTGGTGCAAGCTCCAAATTACGTGGCATTGGCTTCATTAGAAAGGTAACTTGATAATCTTTCCAACAAGTCCTCATGCACCTTGAAACCTTTAGGGAATCAAGAGTTATGACTATATTATTCTGTTGGTCCATGTTGTCACTCACATGATGTGTTGGTTCCGCCAGTGTATAAACCATCTTCTCTCCTTTGGTGCAGCGTACCTCCATCTTGTGTAAACCTTGTCAATACATATGCAAAACATTTTAGGTAGTATAACATTCTCAAATATTTTAATATTAACTTTGGCAAGGAGCAAATTCACCTTTGTCGTGTATCTTCTTAGCATGTCTTTGTGCAAGAGGCCTACGATTCACGATCACTTGTGTTGGATGGTGAATGATCTTCACAAAACAAAGCATAAGGAGCTGGCATGTCCTCATCATCCTCCCCATCTTGAAAAGGAGTCGTCCCCTCGACTCTAACTCTTGTAAACCCGAGAATTGTGCTAGGCCATTGACTTGTAGGTTTATGATAATATCATAATTTTCTTCCATCACAAAGAAGGTGTTTGAATCTATAATCATATAAAACCAAGTAGTAGCCTTGTAGGTGGAAACCTCAATGATCTGAAATTAAGTATAGCTTTCACCTTGCATCGTTGCTTAGAACAAATGGTGGACGTTGATTGCCTTGGCATGGTCACATCATCCTCCCTCCCTTCAAGAAAAGTCGCCTCGACTTTTGTGTATCCGAAAACAATTTAGACAAAATAGGAGAGGGGTGGATGTATATGATAATTCCAATAATACTTTGTATTGTTTTTCTCTTTTTGCTCCATTATGATTCTTGTTCACATTACTTCCTTTGGAATGTAAGAAACATTCCCTCAACTTATCTTTCAAACCTGCAAATAGCTTTGAGGATGGGAGCACAAGAATTTCTTTCAAACCAAGCATTTGATTCATGTTATCATACTTCATCCTCGCAATGTCAAACTTTCGATCAAATTGATGTTGAGCATTCATGGGATTCCAAAAATTATCGGTATATGAAGTCTTGAAAGGAACTTTCAAAGCACAAAGACTCTTATCAAAATAAATTTCAGCACTTGTATCAACATGAGATTCAATCAAATCAGCACAAAGGTTTTGATTATGTCCTATTGCTGAAATAGTAATGTCATGAGTAGCCAATTCTATATTACGAAATTTATTTGCATCCGGAGTATTAGATATATGAGAGTAAAGTATCATGCATATGAACCACATCAAACCATAGAAAAGATCATGTATAGCAGAACATTGGTTGTCAACTTGCACAATTTCAGCAAAGGTATAATCACGTGACACAACCAAATCAGCACAAGTATTATGGTCAATTCTATTTGAAATATGTGCTTTATCACAATTACTTACCACTATATCTTGCAAAATCAGATCTAAATTACCTTCATTAACATTCAGACTTTGTGGGAAAGCAAGTATTATGGATGGCACCTTTGAAATCTCACCTCCTTCCTCTTCATGATTTATCGGAGGAACAACAACCTTCTTACCTCTATCAACATGTATGGTAGCATCATGAGTATCCATCCCTTCCTCATTCTCATTGCAAACCTGCACATTTGAGAAGAAAACACTAGAGGTAGAGATGAGAGTGTTAGTTTCAAACATAACCTCACATGACTCACACTCTAACTCTCTTTTTATGTTGTGGTGTATCCCTTGCTCTCTCAATTTTGATACTCTCAACGTCAAAGTGGGTGGAATCACACAACTCACTTTCGTAACTCTTTCGTTTGGCTATGCAGCCCTCATCCTCACATGGGTTTGGATTCACAATCACTTCAGCATCTTGTGAAGGAACATATACATAAGTGTCATATTTTTTATAATGTTCTCCAATGGAATTGGAGCAGCGATTGTTGCAAAAGAACCAAGAGCTGAAGCCTCCTCAAATGCTAATGAGCTTGAATCACTTGAATAGAAAGCGCTTGCATCATTAATGCCTTCAATCTGAACTTTAGGCTGCAAGCTACACAATGGAATTTCAGCATGACCATCCATTGTCATCATTTGATCTTCCTCATCAAAAATTGGGGGTTGATCATAATTCACCACATCATTTTCATCATGAACCTGCGTCACATAAGAAAAGCAACTAGAAGATGGTATTTTGATGTTAGTAGTAAATAATTCATCACATGATTCGCCTTCCTTTTCACTCAATTTTTGTGTATCTCTCTCACACTGAATTTTGTAGCTCTCCTCTACACATATGGTGGGATCTCTCCTGTTTTCATGCTGATCTCTCACACTCGCCTTTTATTTGGTGGCGCTCTCTCTCGCATATGGTGGAATCTCTCATTCCATTTTGAACTCTCACACTCAATTTTGGTTGGTGGCACTCTTTCTCATATGAGTGTTGCTGTCCATTGGACCTTCTCTTTGCTGAATTTTTCTTTTAGTGGAACCACAATAATCTAAATCACCAATATTCACGAGGGGAGAATATGACATTGGGTTCACTCATTTCTTTTAAATTCCCCTTCCTATCCATCAAAACTAATCCCTCTTTTCTCTCGGTTTTTGGGTTCTTTTGAGGCTGTGGGGTTTTATGTGGCTTTGGAAACTCTCCCTCACTATTTTTGTGGATCACTCTTAAGTGTTTCTCACTCTCTTGCTGTCTTGTTTTTAGATCATCCTTCAAAATCTTATGAGCACCTTCTCGATGATGACCACCATGGCCAAATAGACCACCATAAGATTTGGTTGGGCTATGTTGTTGTGGAGCATGGTGACCAAGTGGTGTAGGGAGATGCTTATCGAACATTCTCTCCATGGCCTCCAACAATGAGTCTTCAAAATGATGTAACTCAGCCCGAGAAATTGGTGGTTCTTTTTTTCTATGGCCACCACGACAAACACTTGAATATGGTCCTGCCATGTTAGGGGTAGCAAGAAAGTGGAATAGGAAAATATTCGTGAAATCACACAACCTCACCTCTTACTTACCAATGTTCTTACTCGTTCTCAAGGGCTGAATGTGCTAAAAAGTGGAAGTACCACAACTGTGATTAACCGATTGAAATTATACAAGATGAGAGGTTTGGCTTCAGTTTTTGTGGAGCTATAGGTGGCTGTTCAAGGAGGGCTGTGGTACTGAAACAATGTGAGACAAACCATTCAAAGAAGATGTAAATGTTGCTGTCCGGTGCACCACAAACTTGAAATTTCAGATATGAAACTTGAATTACACAATCCGCAACACAACCCCTTTCACTTCTCTTCTCTTCTCTTTTTTTTTTTTTTTCTTTTTTTTTTTTTTTTTTTTTTTACTTTTTGTCACTTTTTTCTTAGACTTTTTTTTTTCAGCAAACACAAGATAACATATGATGGGTACGGATAAAATTAATCAAGAGTACGCAGCGGAAGAAGAACGATGGTGACTAGCAACACAAAGAATGGCGGAGTGAACACAAAGTAACAAAGTACCAACAAAGTGGCTATAGGATTTTTTGTGGCTTTTTTAGTGGACTATAGGATAAAAAAAAATGATGGATAATACCAAAGAATATATGATGAATAAAATCAAAGGTAAATATGTGGATGATGGTAAACAAAAGGGTGGATGAGTGGGTGATAACAAAACCTACCGTGACAACGATAGCTCTGAATACCAAATGATAAATACCGAATGGATCTCGGTATGAAGGTGGCCCGATCTTCACGACAGTAGGTTCAAGAACAAAGGATAAGTTGCTGCGAACAGCGGGTAAGTAGCTTTATACCCGACAAAGGTTGGATGACCAAGCGGACGGGGAGAGAGGCACCAAAACCTTGAAGGACTTCGACTCGATCTCCGGCGTCGCAGAACCACAAGCCGGGACTAATCCACACAATACGGCGCAGCCGAACGGAAGCCGAGAGCAAGTAGGGGACCTCGAGAGATCTCTCACAAGCCCAAGAAGAACTCGCAAAGAACAAAGGTGTGTAAGATTACACTCCAAAGAGCTCGGCCGCAATACCATATCAGGTTTCTTCATTCATCAAAAGTTCCTAATAGCTTATAAGGAGGGATATATATACTAGGAACAACCCTCCTAGTTGGGTGTGAAAACAAGATGGAGTTTCTGTAGATAGGCTATCTGAAAAGTCACCACGAGATGGCTTCCCGAAGTGGCCTCGCGTGACTGTTGGCTTCCAGAACAGTTTCCACTAAACTGACCATAACTCTTTCATGGGAAGTCCAAACGATAAGCCACTTGTTGGGTTGGAAACTAGACTTGACGTGTGTTCCAACCATGTATGGCATGCACCATGACACGCTGGAGGATGGTACAGTATTGAACAACAAGTTGTACCAATATCCTGTCTCGACAAGACTGTTCACCTTCTGAGCAGTCTGCACTAATATGATTGTAACTCTTTGGTGCAAGCTCCAAATTACGTGGCATTGGCTTCATTAGAAAGGTAACTTGATAATCTTTCCAACAAGTCCTCATGCACCTTGAAACCTTTAGGGAATCAAGAGTTATGACTATATTATTCTGTTGGTCCATGTTGTCACTCACATGATGTGTTGGTTCTGCCAGTGTATAAACCATCTTCTCTCCTTTGGTGCAGCGGTACCTCCATCTTGTGTAAACCTTGTCAATACATATGCAAAACATTTTAGGTAGTATAACATTCTCAAATATTTTAATATTAACTTTGGCAAGGAGCAAATTCACCTTGTCGTGTATCTTCTTAGCATGTCTTTGTGCAAGAGGCCTACGATTACGATCACTTGTGTTGGATGGTGAATGATCTTCACAAAACAAAGCATAAGGAGCTGGCATGACCTGAGCTGGCATGTTGCTTAGAACAAATGGTGGACGTTGATTGCCTTGGCATGGTCACATCATTTTCGCTTTGTAAAATATATTATCTTGTAGTAATATATAATTATCTAGTAATATATAATGACTCCAAAGTCATTTTTAATTCATCTCCGCTCTGTTTCTATCGTTTGTTTTACTGTTCCTTCTTCGAGCTATCGGTTCCTTTTTGCTTCCCCTCCCAAATCGCTATCGGTTCTAATTCAAACCGTTGTGTCAATCTTGAAATCGCTTTCGGTTCTAATTCAAACCCGCGAGTGATTCAGGTCCATCAAGACCACCGCCGGGAATGATTCAACCCGGTGGTGATCTCGAGTCTTCACTGCCGTAATTTGTCGAATCCATGGAGTTTCGAGTTTCCCTCGCCGAACGGTTCATCACTGCCGGGCAGTTTCAACACCGCCGGATTAAATTCCGGCAGTGATTCCGGCGTAGTGATGAGCGAATCTCAGTAGTAGTGCACGCCGGGCGGCGCGGACGCCACCGTAGGCTCAGGTCGTGGTTTGAGGAAGCTAGGCTTTGATGTCGAGGATGAGTTGATGGCTGGGAACCAACTCAAGGCCGCCTTTCGGACGCCGTCGACCTGGTCCGAACAAGAGAAGGAGCGTCTCCATATCCTTTTGAATGGACGCTTCGATCCGACAGTCATGGATCTGAACCTAGAGGGGCTGGAGGACGAGGTATAGATTCCGGCGTGTCTGCCTTTAGTTGTAATTGTTTATTTGTAATCACAATCGCGTGCGAGTTGTTGTTAGGAGGGCTTCGGTAACCGCGTGTTGCTGTCCCCTCGCCTACTGTATTCAAAAAACTCTCTCTCGCTTAATGAAAACGCGCCTTGAGCGTGGTCTCAAAAAAAAAAAAACTCAGAAACAAAACTTGCTCAACCTGATTTTTTGGGGGCAAGCTTTTGGTCTTTATTTTGATGATCAAACTACCTCTCATATCGGGTCCCCGTATGAGATAAGTGGACTGTATGGGGACTATTGTCTTCTCTAATACAATGAAGCGCAGAGCTCTCTGCGTTTTCCAAAGAAAAAGCAGCAACCACAATTGCTGGGTTAGTGAACAAAAACTTCTTTGGCAAAGTGAAATGTAATTCAGCCCCACTACCATTATCAGTAGGTTTGAAGGTGTTGTCTTCTTGCCCATAAACTAAGCAGTTGATGGCTTGCCATAAACAATCTGCCAGAAACAAATTTCAGATTGCTCTCTAGCAGATAACAAGTTACAGCTCTGAAATCTGAATATGTATTTTGTGCACTAAAGAGACAAAAAAAACCAAACTCACTCAAGTAGGTGGTGTTGCGCGATGATAAATTGGTACATTATTAACCATACCTATGGTTAATTAGTGCTTGCAAGTGTAAACATAGAGTGCAGTATTTATTACAGCAGGCATGAGGTGTGTACACTTTCTTATGTCTGGAGTGTGTTCTTTAGTCATCAGTCTATGGCGAAGTGGTATGAGGTAGAAATATTCACCAATTAATAAGCCAAAATTGCTGATGCAAAAGATGAGCCAGTGATGCATTCATATACATACTACCTGCCTAAAAGATACGAAAAACAAAAAATCAACAAGCAGCTACTTCAATTAGGAACTGAAGCACGCTGGCTCTATTCATGGAAGATTTTTTTAATCGTCTTTGTATCAAATTAATCATCGAGTGATGCAGAGACATAAATATATATGGTTATTCGCACAAAAAATGTATGATATACATCATTCAATGAAGATGGCAGATGTAGACAGCTGTCTGATATAAAAATGTGTCAAAGGTCTCGAAGTTCTTATTGGTTCGAGGTTGAAAAATAGGATGCCAGACTGTGAGACTGGCATGTACAATGAACTAAGAGAACAAGTGACGTTAAATTTTTCCCTTTTATGTGTGCGTGTGCGCATATATATGTGCTCATGTGTCTCCACTGATGGTTGGCATACAAATAGCGAGCAATGTAACTATTGCCATCCCTGCTTCTTTATGTGCAAGGCAGCACAATTCATAGTTCATTTCTCAATTTCATATAGCCAAGTGAGAGAGAAGGAAGAAAGATGACTAGATGTGAGGAATGGTCACATAGACCCCATTACCAGTTTGGAGAAACAGGGAATTGGAGACAACGGGAGCACAAAAATCAGTCTGACACTACATATAAGTATGGGGTATATAGATCCACAACCTTTACCTCCATCATTAGTTTGTAATGTATGCCAGAGCAGGACAATACTTCTTTCTCATTGATCATCAGTTTGTAATGTATGGGAAAGTGGACAAAACTCCCTTCATCATTAGTTAGTAATGTATGGCAAAGCTGGACAAAATTTCCAACATTCAAGCGGAGCACAAAATAAAGTTGAATAATTCGAGAAAGGGTGCACTATAAGACAACTAAGTCTTTACTTTCCAGTGAACGAGTTCACACTCTTTGACCTCTGAGTGTTCATCTTGGCTGGTCTATGGCACAGACTGTGTATGTCTGATGTCTGATCTAGCTATAAGCAGGGAATTACTATACTAGGAAATGTAATCCAAAATACAGTTGCTAAGATTTCAAATTGTAGTGTTTAGGCTCAGCTATTAGTTGTGTAGGGGATTAGTGTGAAGAGAAACTTCTCTGGCAAGCTGCCAGAAGCTTTGAAGGAGTTTTCTTCTTTCCCCAATGCCATAAGTAATTCTCATCAATTGCGTAAGCAATGTGCCAAAAAGGAAATTCAGGTTTCCCTCTGCTGATAACAGGTTGTAGATTTTGAATATGTATTATGTGCACTGACAAACTGGAGCATCAACCTTACCTACTGATGGGTAACTGCTAGTGGTTGCAAGTGAAAACCAAGAATGTAGAATTTAGTAGAGGTTGTAGATTTTGACATCTAACAATTAGTTATTCCCTCCGTTCCAAATTTTTTAAGACGTTTTGGCTTTTCTAGATATGTCATGCACATAGATATACACTATGTCTTGATACATAGTAAAAAAGCAATGTATGTAGAAAAGCCAAAAACGCCTTATAATTTGGAATGGATTTAGCTCTGTTCGTGGAAGAACTTAACATTGCACAACACCTTCTTCTCGTGTGACCTTATATTTAACACCTGAATGAACAGATTGTTTAACATACTTTTGGGAAATTATGCTACTGACTAGGAAAGTATGCATACTTTGGTGATTGATTGCTAACTTTGGGGACATTATGCATGATTGCAAACTTTGGGGATGATGAATATAATTGGAGAATAAGTGATGAAACAGAAAACAAAAAGAATACACAATTGATAACTTTGGTGATTGATAGATAAATTTGGGGAAAATTGAATAAAAAAAAAGAAGAATATTGCTAAACTGACGACAAACTAACAATATATTTACCCACAGATCATGTGACTACCAAACTGGTAAGAACTAAAATGTGCAGTATAGATATTTTGCAGGAAACCATGGCACCAATTTAGTAGCACAGGCAATTATGGTTGGGCTACCTTCTAAGTATTACATACACATGATGGCAAGTCACTTGACTACAGGAATTAGTTCGCCTAAGCCATTGGCAGGTTGTTTACCATGGAAAGCAGATTGCCACACTCTGGTCTACCAATCGGCTTTGGAGGAAAGGGAGAAGCAGGCACTCCACCTTCTGGCTCAATTCAGACATATTGTAAAGGTCTTTGAGTGCACAGCCACTGGCTTGACAACCTCATGTGGAGATTACGCAGCACCTGGTGGCCTCCATCATTTGAACTTGAGGAAACTGACGATTCGAGCTGAAACTGGAACCAGGACTTGAACTGACGGCTGAACTGAAGCAGGCATTTCTACAGGTACAGGAGGTACCACAGTATCTTGAAAGACCACAGGGGCAGGCAGGGTTGCAACAGGCAGACATGAGAGTGTGAGGATCAGTTGTTTTCCTTTTATATGTCTGATGCGCATATGCTCATGTTTCTCCACAGGCGCTTTTCTATTTTTTTTTTACTATGATAAACTTTCCACATGCGGTTGGTATAGAAAAAAGGAGCAATATAAATATAACCCCACTTCCTCTTGCTTCCACATACGATTCCAGTTTCATAAAGCCAAATGAGAGAGAAGAAAGATGAGTTGGTGTGAGGAATGGGCAGATAGATTCCATTACCAATTTAGACAAATAGGGAATTAGAGACACCAGGAGCACAAAAATTAAGTATCTCAAGATATGGTAGAGCAAGCATCACAAATCTTCCGTCATCATAACACACTCATCGAGGGAACCTGATCCAAATGTTGTAATGTTTTGCAATGTCAGTATTGCCACCTAATTAGAAAACAAAAGGTTTTCTATTCTTATTCGGGACCTGATCCAGAAAACAAAAGTTTGTATATTTTATCCATTGTGTAAACAATCTCTGAATTCTGGTGTTTGATCAAATCTAAAGCCACACAGCAAGGAGATGTTGCGCAATGGTACATTCTTTCATGAACACAGCTACTGACTAGTAACTTACTGTTACTACAAGTGAAAACAAAAAGTGCACTAAACTGAAAGAATACAAAAATTATGTGTAGAAAAAAGGGAGGAAATTATACACGACGCCTAACTTTGGGGATGATGAAGAAATCTGCAGAATATTGATGAAAACTGAAGGCAAAATAATACACAATTGATAACTTTGGGGATTGATGAATGACATTGGGAAAAATTGAAGGAGAAAACAAGAAGATTATTGCTAAATTAATGACAAACTAACAATATATTTACCATAGATCATGACTTCCAAGCTGGTGAAAGCTAAAATGAGCGGTACAGATAATTTGCAAGAAACCATGACACCATTTTAGCAGCACAGGCTATTATGATTTGGCTATCTTCTAAGTATTACATACACATGAAGGCATGTTTAAGACCAGAATTGAAGTCACTTGACTGCAGGAATTAGTTCTCCTGATGAGCCATTGGTAGGTCCTTTTCCTTGAAAAGCAGACTGCCTCTCCGGTTTACCAATCGGCTTTGGAGGCAAGGGAGAAGCAGGCACTCCACCGTTTGAATCTGATGAGTCACCCCTCGGGCTCAATTCGTACATATTGTAAAGGTCTTTGACGCTTAATGGGGGCGTTGAGTGCACAGCCACTGGCTTGACAACCTCATGTGGAGCTTGTGCAGCACCCGGTGGTCCATAGTAGAAAGGAACATAACCATAGCAGGGCACCGGAACAAATGCAGGAGGGTAGTATGGAGGAGGAATCATCATTGGACAAAGATAGTGGGGCATGGCTCCTGCCTCCTGGCATCACCACCCCTGCCACGATCCAGCACTTGAACTTGAGGCAACCATCATTCTTTTAATTACTTCTAAACTGTGTCTAATCTTCCACCATCTTTTTTTTCTCTCTCCCTTTTTCGTTTTCATTTTCATAGGAAGGTCACGTGAACTATTTGTTAGAATATGTGTCGAATATTATGTACGAGTTTGGTTACGCTAGGACTCTGAATTTGGCAGTATAGGGTAGAGTTGTAGTAGGTCTCTGTAACCCGATCCCACATAAATATGAGAGTGGGCCTGCTATTGTAACCATCACGACATAGCGACAAGTTCGCGGGAGGCCGGCAGCACGCTGCCGGGACCCTGGAGTGACCGGTGTTGCTGGTATTGGGGAGGAGCGCCCATAATCGTGCCCCGGGTATTAGGCATTGGCTGAACCTTGTTAACAAATATCGTGCCTCTGGTGTCGTCTGTGATCTTGCATGTTCGTCTCGGTAGATTGCTTCCGCGTGTGGAGATAAGCCAACAGCTCGTGGCTGTGGGGAGCTATTTTCTAACACTATTGATCATGCAGGGGGTTTGCGCATTCAGGCATTGGTCTTGTGAACATTTAATATATTCATCAGGTATGAGAAACTCTGCCAAGATGTTCTTGCCATTTTGTACATTTGCTCCTCCCTCCTCCTGCGCATAGGTGCAGCCAGAAGCAGAGTGTAGCAGCAGCCCTCCCTCGGCTGCCACTGCCATTGCTCGTTCCTCCGTTTGCACATGTGCTCTTGTGTGTTCGTTGTTATCCCTGGACCCTCGCTTCACTTGTTGCCAGCCAAGCCCAGGGCATGACCTTGGAGGAAGTAATCGATGATTATTCTAGCCATCCAATATAATTCATGAATGTTTCAGAGTCGTTTGAGACTGAGCACAACAGCAAAGTCCATAAGTAGAAGCCTGCAACCCATCCTATGCTCTGCAGTCCATAACTAAATATTGGTAGATATTTAATTTTTTATATGTACTCCATAACTAAATAAGTCGAATGTGCAGAGGTGCTATATATATGAACATATCGCCACATGTTTTCCCAAAGAAATTGTGTTTTCAGAGAAGACTTATTAGCTAGTCATTTTGGAGGAGCAAGAGCCCCGCTCCTCTATATTAATAGCCTATAGAGCATGTGAGTTCATTGATGGACTAATATACGCAGTGTGTCTTAGCATGCAGTTGGTGAATCATTGGTTCCATAGTTAAGAAGGGAGGGATGGAGCAGTGATACACATACGGACATACCCCCACTTCCTCCTATATATGCGCATGTTTATGCATGGCATTTCACGGCACATTCTCAGACCTGCATATAGTAGCTACAGAATTTGATTAGTGAGAAAAGGGTCTATAATGAGGAGAAGCAGTAAGATGCATATTTGGAATCGTAGACACCGGGAACACAAAATAAAGTAGAATGAGTCAAGGTTCTAGTGACGGTGGAGGATGCATGGCGGATCCGCAGGAAGAAGCTGTCCTGCCTGGTGTCCTAGAAACAAGGGCGTACTTCTCGAGTCGGTCGATGGCACATTTTCTCCAGATGTGGCTGTTGTTTTGGTTCAGATAGCGGCTCCTATTGCTTGCACGTCAGTGGCTCTGCTAGACCAAGTGCTGTGACTGCTGTCTAGCTACTACAAAATTGCATTGCAGGACTGAAAGTTCTCATTCGTCTAAGGCTAGCTTAGGGGCCGTTTGGCACGGATTCAACACTAATTGAGTTAATGATAGCTAAAGGATAAGAAATAGGTTGTTTTTACTAGCTTCTTGTACCTAATTATATTTCACTTTTACTTTCTCCCGAGTCAACTTTAAATCAAATTGAAAGAAAAAAATGTAACTAGAACAAAATTAGTTTCATAGAACATTATTTACATTTTTAGATGTTAATACACTTTTTGAAACATTTTGTCAGATTTAGAGATATTATTTCACTGTAGAAAATTCAAAATTGAATAATAATTCTAAACGGAAACGAGGTAGTACAATATTAACCACATTCCAAAAATCTTCATACATCAACATGCAAAATCATTTATAGAAATGTTATTGTAGCTAGACACTGTGTATAAACGCCCTGTCCATGGGGAAGAGTGTCATGTTGCATGGCTATTGCTCTAGCACTAATCTGGAATGTGCCATCTAGAAGTTTAGCTGCCATATAGAAGTTCAGGGTACCTTGGGCCTCACTTAGTTGAGCCCCGAGCAAAATGGTGGTGGCACATCTTGCGCCTATAAATCTGTTTGTAAACTTCTCCATTCTTATCCATGAAAGTCGGTAACGGACCTTTCAAAAAAAATAGCCGCGCTAGTGTATGAGGAATAGCGCGGTTATGTGACACTGCTAGACCAATTGTTGTTCCCCCGGGCGAAGCCAGACGAGAAATTCACTGGGGGGTCGGATGCATTAAACACTGGGGTCGACCACATGGATGATGAGTGCTAAACAATGATTTACCACTGATTTTGGAAAATTTCATCGGGTCCCACGACCGTACATGGCTCCATGTAGCTTCGCCCATTGTTCCCCGTGCCTCCCATGCCCAAGTTTGTAGGTAACCCGTATCATTATGCCGAGTTCATCTGTAGAGCACAATCTTAGCTTTGGCCACTGGATCATATTGGAATTCTTATATACTGACATCCCGTGTGCATTGCTGGACATCAATATATAGTCGTCTACCAATGCCTAGTGATATTAGTTATTTAAATTATTGCTACTGTGAGTGATCTACTAACCAAACTCACTATAGTAACCTCTCTTCATTTTGCGAAGAAAAGGGAGCAAGGGAGCCCGTCACCCTTCACAAGCCACGGTAAATGGATGATTAACCGTGACGAGCCAAAATGCCCGCCACGGTTCATACGAATAAAAAAAAAAAAAGCCTAGCCCAACGTCAAGCCCATACGGGCCCGACGCCGAGCCAAGACACGCCCGCCGCCATCTAGGGATCCGTTGTGCCGCCTCCTTGGCACCGCCCCCGTGGATCCGCCCGCGCCGCCGCATCCTCATCACCGCCCGCGCCGATTTGCCATCGGGTCATGTCGTTCACGCCGCCACCTAGATCCGCCGTCGGGGAGTCGGAGGAGGCCGGATCCGCCGCCGGGGAGGAGGAGGAAGCCGGATCCGCCGCTAGGGAGTAGGAGGAGGCTGGATCCGCCGCCGGGGAGGAAGAGGAGGCCGGATCCGCGGCAGCCGGGGACACTACTACAGAATTGAACTTGCATGGTGTTTATTTTTTTATTTTCCGTGGCGGGCATTTAGAAAACCGCCACGCAAAATAGTTGGCGTGGTAGCCCCGGCCGCAACAATGCCCACCACGGTTATCGATTAACCGTGGCGGGCATTGTAAAGTGTCCGCCACGGTTAATGTCTATTAACCGTGGCGATCATTGTAAAGTGCCCGCCACGGAAAAGTCCGGTCTATAAATACAGCCCCAACCTTCTTCTTCCCCACTGGATTTTTGCCATTTTCTAGGGTTTTGAGCTTTAAAACTCTAGAAATCACCATTTCGGGGGGAGGGAGGTTTTGCCCTTGGTTTGATTGAAGTTTGGCACCGCTGAGGTATTTCTCCTCTTTCTCCCCTCTTTTCTCTCCCTCTCTCCCTCTTTCTCTCCCTCTCTCCCTCTCTCTCCCTATGCATGGTTGAATGTGGTTTGTGCTCTCTCTCTTCCCCTCTCTCCCCTCCCCTCCCCTTATCTCTCCCCCCCCCTCTCTCTCTCTCCCTCTCTCCCCCCCCTCTCTCTCCTTTTTTTTTTGAGATCTAGTATCCCTCTCTCTCTCTCTCTCTCTCCCACTCAAGCTAGCTCCTCTCCCCTCTCCCCTCTCTCCTCTCCTTCTCTCTCTCCCTCCCCTCTCTCCCTCTCCCCCTCTCTCTCCCTCTTTCTCCTCCCCTCTCTCTCTCCCTCTCAAGCTAGCTCCTCTCACGTACCCTCTCTCCTCTCCCCCCTCTCCCCTCCCCCTCTCTCTACTCCCTCTCTCTCTCGTATTCCTCTTTTGCACTCTAATCATCGATACTTGATCTCTAATCATCGATCACTCTCTTTGCTTTGGTTTAATTAATTTGTGCAGGCCGTCATGGCGCCGAATAGGGATTGGATGTACAGGCCGAGGATGAGTTTGGAATTCGCTTGATGATGTGCGAAAAGAAGTTTATGCCCGCCGCGCAAAAAGCATCGAATCGGTCGGGGTTCCGGGCAATGGTGTGCCCGTGCTATCGGTGCAAGCATATGTTCTTACACAAGGATGACGACGCCGTGGAGCACTTGCTGCGGTATGGTTTCATCGAGGGAGCCGAGGTACACCGTGTGGACGTATCATGGTGAAAAAGAACCGAGTGTCACGGCCGGTTCATCTGGAGGACCCCCGCCGACCGCAACGACCAAAACAACGGTGGTGGACGGCGACGAGAACAAGTTGATAATCGTGATTACATCACCGTAGATGAACTACTTGAAGACATGGCAAACGACAATGCGGGTGGAGATGATGGTGAACAAATCAAGAGTTGATGACATGTCGCCCGAGGATGCTGCTCTTTTCGAGGAAATTGCTAACCTCAAAGATGAAGATGACGTGTTGTTTGGCAATCCAAGGTGGCTTGAGAATTTTAGACAGATGAAGCAAAGGTGGCAATTGACCCTCTCTACAAAGACGACGGCAAATGTCCGAAGCATTGCACGGTGCTACGTTTAACCTAACGATGTTGATGCCGAAGGCTCGCCACGGGTGGTCGGACATGAGCTTCAATGACTGTTTACGGGTACCTCGGTGACACCGTTTTACCCGAGGGAATAAGGTGCCCGCCAATACCTATCGGGGCGAAGAAGATTCGGCCCTATGGCGATGAAGCTTAGGAAGTTTCATGCGTGCCCTAACCATTGCATTCTATACCGGGGTAACTATGCGGACTTGTAGAACTGTCAGCGTTGCGGCGATAGTCGTTACAAGAGGAATGCTGGGTGTCGTGCCACCGATGAGGAGGGACCGTCGAGAGGGCCCAAGAAGCAAAAGACGGCCCGGCAAGAAGAAGCGGATGCCACCTCCTCGAGGGCGAGGAAGAAGAGGTTACACCCGAGGAAGATCCTGCCCTATCGGTGTGGTACCTACCGTGCTCGATCGCTGCGTGCAATTTTTGGGAACCCAAAGGATGCCAAGCTTAATCGAACGATTAACCCGTGACCCTAGCTCCGTGGCGGACACAATGCCTGCCACGGAAAGGCCAAAATGCCCGCCCGCGCGGAAGTTCGTTTACGTACTAGTGGGAGGAGGAGGGGGCCGGATCCGCGGCCACCGAGGTGGAGGGGCCGGATTCACCGCCGACGAGCAAGAGGGAGGCGGATCCGCCCACCATGTCCGCCACCCCGATGCCTCACCGGGCGTAAGAGGCACGTAGAGAAGGTGAGGAGCGAGAAGAGGCACGTAGAAGTGGCCGGTCATGGCTGCTGCGTGAGGGGAGAGTGGAGGGGCGCCGGAGAGAGGGGTGTCGCCCTCACTAGCAGCGTGGGGATGCGGGGACCCCGGAGGAGTTGGGGAGTGAGTGGCTTGAACCCTAACTCCCCAATTTATATAAACCCGGTAAGAGATTGGGAATGGGCTTTGGTAGCTGGGGCACGATTTACGCGGGCGGGCCTTATAATCTGCTGCCACGAAAAATCGATTTCCCATGATGGACAAATGTGCCCGCCACGGTAAATAAAAAGCGCTGTCACCTTTAATCGGGGGTATTTTCCGTGGCGGGCAAAGTGTACACCCGCCACGGAAAAAGATTTTGCAAGTATCACCTAAAATCATTTCGTTACTAGTGGGGACAACAGTTACAAGAAGGAATAAGAACACAGATTATACATACTGCCTAATTTCTGTTAATTGATATGGAAAGCAAAACGCAAGAAACAGATTTTGCAATCAGGGACTAAAGCACAGTGATCGCGATGATGTAATACATTTTACTCAATTTTGGAGAACTGAATCAACAAATAATGCATACATTAATCAACAGATATTTTTGTCTGGCATGGCGTTGTCTGATACATGCTTTGTCGAATGAATAAGAATTCTTAGTTTGCGGCTGACATAAAGGGGCGCAAACTGGTGCTTATAATATTGAAGTTAAGGTAACAAGAGGATCATATGCGCTTCTCCCCTGCCCCTCTGAGTTGGAATACATATATAGAAACTTCATATGCTCATGTCTCACTGGAAGGAACATGGCAAATCATCATCCATAAGTATAGAGGTCTCAAGCAGTATAGATATAGCCCGTTTCCTTGCTGGCTCCAGTGTTCATTTCTCCACTTTGTAAAAAACTGGGGCATTTTTTATTTGGTTAGTGATGGGTAGAAAACAATGCGGTGGGTATGGACGGCATTATCTCTCTTGCAATACGATCTACTTGGAATCGGAGACACCGGGATCGCAAAATAAAGTGTGCTCTTCCAATGATGTAAAATGATGCTACGGTACACTTGTTACACCACAGGAGGTAATGCCTTAAACAAATCTAAGGCATTAATTTTTTGGATTTTATGAATTGAGAAAATTAAAAATATAATCTCAGGAAAAAAAACAATCCTGAATCCCTAATCTTGGCAAAAAAAAAAAAAATGAATATATGATGATAT
The DNA here is from genome assembly GCA_015847255.1 of Hyparrhenia diplandra. Classification (NCBI taxonomy): domain Eukaryota; kingdom Viridiplantae; phylum Streptophyta; class Magnoliopsida; order Poales; family Poaceae; genus Hyparrhenia; species Hyparrhenia diplandra. The sequence continues at coordinate 21,819 of JADLZK010010399.1, read as the reverse complement.
TTTTATCTTTTAAGAACTTTTATATTGGCGATGCCGTGGTATTCTGGTTACCCAGCTGGAGGTAAAATCTTTTTTAGCACATGCAGTAAATTAATTAAGGGATGTGCTAATTCATACATCATTTCGTACAAATGAAGATATATGAATACATATGATTCCTCTCACACAAAAAACAATCTATAACAAAATGCGTCAAAGGATTCAAAGTTCTTTGAGGATAGAAAATAGGGCACCAGATTACTGTATATCATGGAGATGAAATAAGAGAGGATAAGGGTCTTCTTGTTTGAAGGCCTCCTAGGCAGCTCCTATCCCAGGCATGCATCACAGCCCTAAGCATGCATCTATGATAACTGCCAGTGCTAGGCAAGCTTGCCATATGAGAACCCAAACAGGTCCTAAGAGAGGGTCAGATGTTACTCCATCTGAGTTTGACCGAATAATATATGCTCTTAGACTCTTAGTCTCTCCACAGGTGGATTCATAGTTCATTTCTCATTTTTGGACAACAAAAATGGATGATGCATAGATGAAGCTAGCCTTGGACAACAATGTTGAGAAGAAATCTTGTGCCTCGGGGAAAAGCATGAGGATACAGAAACATTGATGATACCAGTGGTATTGCCACCAGATAGAAATTGTTTTGTTCATAGCTAGTGTGTTGCCATATGTTCTTAGTCGTTGCTGTAAATAATCTGTGTTGCTCATTGAGGAGATAGAAACCCAAGGGCACACTATGTAATGATAAATTCTTCCATGGTCGAACAGAGCTACGGACAGGTTATACTAATGATTAGAAGTGGAAACAAAGTGTACTCGTTAAAAAAAAACAAAGTGTACTGAACTATGAAAGAGTTCAGAAAAAAAACATGTGCCACATGACAGGAATGGATTTATGCACAATTGATAATTTTGGGGACCGTTGAAAGAAATTGGGTTAACTAACAATATTTACTCACAGATCATGACACCATTTTTGCAGCACAGGTTGTTACGATTTGGCTATCTTCTAATTACTACAAACACATGAAGGCATGTTTACGCACATTATGGAGTCGCTTGGCTGTAGAAATTAGTCCACTCTCTGCATTTGAGTCACCCTTCAGCCACAATCCACTCTTCCACTCGTTTATTGGAGTCCTTGAGTGCATGGCCACAGGCTTAGCAACCTCATGTGGAGCTTGTGGTTGTGGTCGTGCCTTGTGACCCATAGTAATGAAAGAGCTTAATAGCACAGCCTCATGATCAGCTTTCAAAACAGAGGAGCTGCTCTTTTCGTTTAGCTACTTCCTATCACTAGCACTGAACTCATCCAAAGAAACACTTACAGTTACAACTTGGTGTTCACACATGTTGGTAAGCTGCATAAACAATGAATGCACAATGTGTCCAATTGAAAAAGACACTAGTAATGTTGTCTGCCATAGTGTTGTCTGATACATACTGTGTTGAAGGAATCATAACTCATAATTTCGGCCTGACATATACAGGACAGGAAATTGATGCTTATAATGAATTTAAAGTAAGAATACGATCATACTCTCCCCTCCCCTTCTGGGTTGGAATAACATATACAGCACTTGCAGATGCTCATGTTTCCTAGCAAGCAGGCTCATGTTTCATATGAATACTCTCCCTCCCCATCATGTTTTCCTATCTGATGTCTCCATCCTGTAAAGCTAGAAGGATTTATTTAGTGATTGAAGGGAAGAAAAAATGAGAGTAATGAACAGCATTACCTACCTACAGTAAGGTCTACATGAAAAGAGGAAGCACCGGGAGTGCAAAACAAAGTTCAATAGCTCGAGAAAGGGTGGTGGACTGTAGATCTGCTTGGTTTTCGATGACTCTGGATTCAACGATTTCATTTTTTACAACACAGAGTCTTCATCTTGGAAGTTCTATGGCAGAGGGGCACTGATGTTTGATCTAGAAGCGAAGAATCATAGTAGGAAGTGTAATCTAAAAATGGTCCATTTAAAATTTTAGTGTTCGGACTCAATTCTTGGGTGTGTTGTGTTCGCTTCGACATTTTTTTGGTTTGTTGCTGCAGCTGTGGCTGCTGATCCACAATAGCTTCTACAGTATATAAAACATAGGGTTATAGAAAGTTTTTTGAATATGTATTTTGTCTAAGGAGACAGAAAACCCAAACTCACTCAACTAGGTGGTGTTACGTTGTGCAATGGTAAATTGGAGTATTATTAACCATACCTCTGGTACTGACAGATAACTAGTGCTTGCAAGTGTAAACATAGAGCGCAGAATTTATTACAGCAGGCTGAGTGTGTACACTTTCTTTTCTCTGGAGTGTGTTCTTTGGTCATCAGTCTGTGGTGAAGTGGTATGAGATGCCAATATTCACAAATTAATAAGCAAGAATTGTTGCTGCAAATGATGAACCACTGATTCATTTACTCACTCTGGCGAAGTGTGTAGGGGATTAGTGAACAGAAACGTCTCTAGCAAACTGCCAGAAGCTATGAAGGAGTTTTCTTTCCCATTGCCGAAGGTAATTCTTGGCAATTGCGTAAGCAATGTGCCAGAAAGGAAATTCAGGTTTCCCTCTAGCAGATAATATGTTCCAGATTTTGAATATGTATTATGTGCACTGATAAACTGGAGCACAACCATACCTACTGACTGGTAACTACTAGTGGTTGCAAGTGAAAACAAAAGGCGCAGAATTTAGTCCAACAGGCATGAGGCGTGTTCTTTGGTCATCAGTCTCTAGTAAAGTGGTATAAGGTGTCCATACTGACTAACTGATATGACAAAACTGTGAATGCAAAAAGATGAACAACGGATTCAGTTCAGACATACTCCCTGCCTGAATGACATGGAAATTAAAACAAAAATGTAACAAGCAGCTGCTGCATGAAATTAATCCTGGAGTGATGAATACACCAGTTAATTTGTATGAGCCAAGATGAATATATGATGGTTACTCACACTAAAAGAAGAATGTAGGATACTTAATTCGATGGAGCTGTCTGACGCAGAGCTGTCTGCTATAAAATGTGTCCAAACATTCAAAATTCAGATTGGTTCGAGCCTAACAAATAGAACGTTAGTCTGAGTAAATGAGGATCAATTGTTCGCTTTTATAAGTCGGATGTGTGCCCATGTCTCTAAACCCCACTTCTTCTTGCTTATATATATGTATAGGGGCAGCGCACCACAATTCCTAGTTCATTTCTCAGTTTCACAAAGCGAAGTCAGAGAAGAAAGATGAGTTGGTGTGAGAAATGGTCACATGGACTCCGTTACTGTAACACCAAGGAAAAAAAAAAAGAAAAGAAGAGGCTTGTTGGGCTGGACTGGACAGGCCCATGTCCAAGCTATATCCAGAAGCTCCCATCTCTCTGTACTTCATCTCCTCCAAACCAGTCCCTCTCCCCTTCTCACGTTACTTTCTCTTCCCCTTGCTCTCCCATGGCTTCCCTTCTGTAAATCTCCCCACAACAGCGCCAAACCCTTAGGGAAATCCAGCAAAACGGATCAAGCTCATCAAGAGGAGCAAGAAGAGGTGCATCTTCCTTGGAGATCGGTCCCTTCCCCCACCCTATCTCGTTGCCCTAGGGTTTGTGGATAACCAAGCAACCATTCGTGGGAGTGATCCCTGTCCTCCTCTAGGTATGGAACTCAATCGACTCTTCCCTGTGTTAGGTTTGGACACCAAGTTTAGGCCTTAAACTGAACATGAGCTGGGTTTTCATGTTTTCTTTCCCTCCCTGTACAGCAGTGGATTCGTCCTGTGTTGAGGTCCTTACCGGCCGAATTAGAAAATCATATGTGAAAGGAAATCGTAGGCCTTTTAAAGACCTTTCCAACGAGTATTTAAGCTTAATTTTTCGTTGAGTATAGCAAAAGTTGTGGCTTTCTGAATATTGCTGAATGTTAGTGCTGTCAGGTTGGGGGCAGTTTCGAACTGCAGTTTTCAGCGTCGTTTTAGAAGTTCTTCGAGGCCAATTTAGTTCAGGGCGCTATGGAGTATTTGTAGTACTTCATGTGAACTTTTTATTGAGTATTCAAACTCTATTTTAGGATTTATGATTTGGGAGGTATGTTTTTCTGAAGACAGAGTTACTGCTCTAGAACCCAGAGCAGTCTGTTGCTTTGTAGGCTGCATGAAAAATATTAGATGTTGAAATTCTAATTTTTGGTGAACACTAAGGTAGTAGCTTATTCAGTGTAGATGCTTGTTAGCTATTTATTTGTGATCAACTGCTACAGCTTTAGAGTTACAAAAAAAAAAAAGAAAGAGAACAAGCAACACTGTTGCTGTTTGTTGACGATCAAGTGGGGTTGTTTTACCGATTGTTTGTTCGGACGTAGGGACGTTTTGTGCTTTGTTTACTAGTGATATATGGAATATTTGTACTAAGTTCTTTGTTCCAAAACAGGTGGTAGTGCTTCGAATCGCCATAGCTCTTTTGACCCTCTTCGGTAAAAAGGCAAGTGGATGTAGCATTGGTTTGCTACTGTTTTGACTTGTTATCTTAATACCCTACACCAAAATGTTGGAACCCATGTCATAACAACTCTGAACTGAACCTTATTATATTCCTAGCTCAGCCATAATGGGATGCCTTATTTTTTATATATATATGATGTTGTTGTGATGCAAGCACAATTCATGTGGTCGAATCACATGCTTTGGAGAAGGTGAAGGTTATATTGCTATTATTATAGCAGATCATAAGCATTGCATCATTCAAATGCATCGAAGTTATGTCGTTGACCTATGGTCACGACCGTACCCGCTATGTCCATACCTGATGCAAGCACAATTCATGAATCACATGCTTTGGATGGTTATATTGCTATTATTATAGCAGATCATAAGCATTGCATCATTCAAATGCATCGTTATGTCGTTGACCTATGGTCACGCATACAGCATCACAGGATGCAGCTCCATACCTTGTTGGGTATGCAGGCAGAAGTCATTTACATTGCATTCATATGCATTTATGAATTATATTGGAAGTGACTTATCCTTGGTATTATTATGGGAGGTGTATCATCCCTGTAATGTTCTATTTGGAAGTTGTTTTTCTTTACTTCAATCTAATATTTGTCCTGTCCTAAAAAGTGTATTTTGGTAGTATATCATTGATTACATAACGTGTGGTCAAAATAGCTTGACAAAACAGATTTACTTGCTGAGATGATCCATCTCACCCTTGCTTTACTTATTCCAGGTTCTTTTGATGGCTGCTAGGATGGGAAGGGAGATAGCTGCACGTTTCACTCACCTTTCGGAATCTGTTCCATAACCATAGTAACTTAGTTGTATAATTAGTTTGGTGAATGGTTGTTCAGAGTGGTCTTGTAATCTAATCTCATAGTGTATCGCCTTTTGCTCCTGGATGTTTATCTAATGCTAGTGTGGTAAATATGTGACTTATATTTGTTCTCTCTTCTGAGTTGCTTGTAAATGCAAATGAGGTGCTGTCGTTTTTTTTTTATTTATTCATTTAGTATGTTTGGCTAGTTTTTGTGATGTGTAGTAGCATCCCAGAAGGGTTTGTGGTTCTGGGGTGTTACAGTTGGTACCGGAGCTGGTTTTAGATTCTCGGAAAAATAAGGATCAAATTGACACACTTGCACTTTTAGGATGGGTATTTATTGTTTTACCTGTTCTTAATTGTTATGACATGATATGTTAAATATATACCATGTTTCCATTTGTGGTTAGTGTGGCCTTATTTTGTTCTCTTAATGGGGTTACCGTTTGTTTATCGTGGTGGCTGTAGCTATGCCGTTGAAGAAAGGAAAACGGGGTCGACCAGCGGCTACTACCGCAGCAACCGCTGGTGCTACCGCGGATCACAATCAACCTCTTGATCCAGCGGCAATGGTAGCTTCAATGCAAGCGATGCAGCAGGAGTTGGAGGCCTTGAAACAAGCTGCAAACGCTGGCACCACTACTGTTGCTACCGCTGCTGCTACTACTAGCACTATTCCTACTGCGGGTGCAAATCCCATGGGTGTTCCTCATACTATGGTTCCAGTTAGTGGTATTTCTCTTGTCAAGTGGATTGGCATGAAGCTGGATTCTTTTGATGGCAGTGGATCTCCAGTTGATGCAGCAGATTGGCTAAGTTATGTGGAGGATAAGATGGAGGTCTTTCAGGTGGTTTATGGGGATCGTATTCGCTATGGGACACAGTTGCTAAAGGGTGAGGCTCAGATATGGTGGAGAGGCGTGCAGGCATCTCATTCATCTGCACCTGGATCTTTGACTTGGCATGTTTTGGCCAGGGAATTTGAGAGGAGGTTTTACCCAACCACTTTCCTTGAGAAGATGAAAATAGACCTGCAAACCTATAGGCAGGATAAGAAAACAGTGGCAGAGTATGAGGTGGGCTTCAACAAGATTGTTCGCTTTGTTCCATATGTGGCCCGTAATGAGGCAGAGAAGGCGAGCCAGTTTCGTCAGGGTTTGAAGCCCTCGATCAGACACACATTGGGGGCCTTTCCACTTGTGGACTTCCGCACCACTGTGGAGCAGGCTTTAGGTGTGGAGATGCAGCAACAATATACAAATGAAATTCAAAAATCTAGTGGAGATCAGTCTCGCTCTATGGATGACAAGAAGGGTCAATCTGGTGGTGCAACTCACAAGAAGGGGAAGTTTCAACGTCACCATCCATACCGTGGCAAGTCATCTCACTCTAGTTCTTCAGGAGGAAGCACGCCTCAGTATCGGGCTGTTCCTAAACCCGGTTTGGGGCTAGTGTGTTTTCGCTGTGGTGATGCACACCGACGTGCAGAGTGCAAGTGGAATGGGAGATGTTCCATTTGTGCTCAGGATCACAAGGATGTGGTGTGTAGGAGGAATCCAAATGCAAAGCTTCGTTGGGAACCAATGTCTTCTTCAGCCACTAGTGGTACTGTCAACATATTGACATCTACACCACAACATGATTCTGTGCCACCTACTCACCAGTACTTGGCTGCACCACCTTACCCTCAGTACTTGGCAGCTCCTTCTACACCGGTTGCTCCTTCAATGCCACCGGATGGGAGTCTTCGACTTCCACAGCCGACTACATCTCTAGTTTATCCACTACCCTGGACTTCTACACCTACTGGTTCTTCACTAGCCGCTTCTTCCTCTGTGGGTGTTCCTGGAGCTTATGTGTTGCCCTCTATTAATGACAACAAGGGAGATGTTGTTACAGGTACTATCCTAGTTGATTCATTTGATGCATACGCGCTTTTTGACTCTGGCGCTAGTTTCTCGTTTGTCTCGGAGGGCTTTGTGGCACGTGCTGGCCTTTCTGTGCAGAAGATTGGTCAGCCCATTGTGGTCAGTTCTGCTAAAGGTTTTATATCTAGTCATTCAGTTTGTCCGGGTTGCTCTATCGTTGTTGCTGATGAGGGGTTTATTGCTAATCTTGTGGTGATTCCCCTTGAGTCATTTGATGTTATTTTGGGTATGGATTGGCTTTCTCAATATAGGGCTGTTATCTCTTGTTTCTGGAAGACGGTATCTTTGCAGACACCTTCAGATAGAGAGGTAATCTTTGTAGGTAGTGCTATGAAGTACTCCCTTGCATTTCTATGTCTGTTGTTCCCAGACCGTTGGACTAGAAAATCTGGAATTCTCTTCTCTATGGTGGACAGTAGAGAGGTTTCTTTACGAGTGGCGGACATACCAGTGGTGTGCCATTACCCTGATGTGTTTCCTGCTGAGCTTCCATGTATACCTCCTGAGCGTGATGTGGTTTTTGAGATCAAATTGGTTCCTGGTACACAACCTATCCATAAGACTCCGTATCGGATGGCCCCAAAAGAGCAGGTTGAGTTGAAGCGGCAGTTGGATGACCTTCTTGCTAAGGGTTTTATCAGACCTAGCAAGTCGCCTTGGGCTTTTCCTGTGCTATTTGTGGAAAAGAAGGATGGTACCAAGAGACTATGTGTGGATTATCGGGACCTTAATCGAAAGTGACCATCAAGAATAAATATCCTTTACCTCGTATTGATGTGCTCTTTGAGCAATTGCGGGGTGCTAAAGTATTCTCTAAGATTGATTTGAACTCTGGATATCATCAGTTGAGAATACGAGAAGAAGATATAGAGAAGACAGCATTTAGCACCAGGTATGGTCATTATGAATACATTGTTATGTCTTTTGGACTGACAAATGCCCTGCTGTGTTTATGGAAGCTATGAATATGATGCTACATGAATACTTGGATGATTTTGTGGTTGTTTTCCTTGACGATATCCTGATTTACTCTAAGTCTGAGGAAGAACATGAGCGACATCTTAGTCTTGTTCTGGATGCTCTTCGGAAGAATCAGTTCTATGGGAAATTGAAGAAGTGTGCTTTTTGGCTTTCTGAAGTGTCTTTCCTTGGTCATGTTACCTAAGAATGTTGCTAGTGTGGTCAATTGGCAGAGACCTACTACAGTGACGGAAATTCGTAGTTTTCTTGGTCTTGCTGGATATTATCGGCGTTTTGTGCAAAATTTCTCTAGTATTGCAAAGCCGATGACGAGACTTACCGAGAAGGGTGTACCTTTTGTGTGGGACAATGATTGCGAGTCTAGTTTTCAGACTTTGAAGGAAAAATTGGTAAATGCTCCTATCTTGGCTTTGCCAGTGAGTGAAAAGCGCTACACGGTATATACAGATGCATCTCGTGTTGGTCTTGGGTGTGTTTTGATGCAAGATGGCAAGGTGATTGCTTATGGCTCTAGGCGCTTGAAGAAGCATGAGAGAAATTATCCTACCCATGACCTAGAGTTAGCTGCTGTTGTGTTTGCCTTGAAGTCATGGAGGCATTATCTCTATGGCGAGTCTTGTGACATCTATACCGACCATAAGAGTCTTAAATATATTTTCACTCAGAAGGAGCTAAATCTAAGGCAGCGCAGGTGGCTAGAGTTGATAAAAGATTATGATCTTACAATTCAAGATCATCCGGGGGAAAGCGAATGTGGTGGCGGATGCTCTTAGTAGAACCGGTGTTCGAAGGTTGCAATGCCATTGGTTGCAGATTTGGATCATATGGGTGTCTCCTTATGCTATGCGGCGTTGCAAGAAAGGAGACCGAGATGCTCATTCAACAAACCTTCTTGACAGGATCCGTGAAGCTCAAAAGTATGATCGTTTGATTCAGGAGGTTCGCAAGAGGATTGGTGATGGCAAACCTCGTGAGTTTAATGTTGATGAAAATGATGTGGTTCGTTTTTTAGGGGACGCCTTTGTGTACCACAAAAATCAGATGTCAAGATGGATATCTTAAGAGAAGCTCATCGTACTCCATACACAGTTCATCCCGGTGAGACAAAGATGTATAGAGATTTGAAGCGAGCTTTTGGTGGAAAAGGATGAAAGTTGATGTTGCCAAGTATGTGGCTACTTGCGGTGTGTGCCCGCCAAGTGAAGGCTGAGCATAAGAGGCCCGCAGGGATTGTTGAAGCCCCTAGAGATTCCAGAGTGGAAGTGGGAATATATCACTATGGATTTCGTGGTTGGTTTACCACGTTCTCCTCGAGGTAAAGATGTAATTTGGGTTGTTGTGGATAGACTCACTAAGGTGGCTCATTTTATTCCAATGAAGAGCACAGATTCGCTCCGGACTTAGTCCCCTTGTATATGAAAGAGATAGTGAGGTTGCATGGTGTGCCAAAGTCTATCGTTTCTCGATCGAGACTCCAAATTTGCCTCTAACTTTTGGGAGAGTTTGCAAAGCGCTTTGGGGGCGAGGCTTGACATGAGTGTGGCTTTTCATCCCCGCATCGATGGTCAATCCGAGCGCACTATCCGCACCATGGAGGACATGCTACGTGCTTGTGTCCTCTCTTGGAAGGGCAGTTGGGAGGATCATCTAGCTTTGGCGAGTTTTGCTTATAATAATAGCTATCACGCTAGTATAAAGATGGCACCATATGAGGCTTTATATGGTAGAAGATGCATCTCACCATTGTGTTGGGAAACATTGGGAGAGAGGTCTTTAGTTGGTCCAAGTTGGATTCAACGGACTCACCGACAAGGTGCAAGAGATACGTCGAAATATGTTGGCCGCCGAGCCGCCGAAAAGCTATGCAGATGTCCGAAGGCGAGACCTTGAGTTCGCGGTGGGTGATCAAGTTCTTCTCGAGTATCGCCTACTAAAGGTGTTGTGCGATTTGGTACTACTGGGAAGCTTAGCCCGAGGTACATTGGACCTTTTGATATCATAGCCCGGGTTGGTAGCTTGGCTTATCGCTTGCAGTTGCCTGAGTCGATGAAGGGAGTTCATAATGTTTTCCATGTCTCCATGTTGAGAAAGTATTTGCGGGATCCCGAGCATAAGGTCAACTTAGAGTCAATTCGGGTGGAGCAAGACTTGACGGTGAAGTGTCGCCCGATCCGTATTTTAGAATCATCAGATCGTGTGCTAAGGACAAGGATTATCAAATATGTGAGAGTTCTATGGACGAACCAGGGGAACGTGAAGCAACTTGGGAACTTGAGGAACAGATGTGTAAGGAGTATCCAGAACTATTTGACACCGGTGAGTTTCATGAAGTTATGCTGGGTATACCAGTCTTTTGGTTTCTATTATAGCAACCGCAGAATTCGAGGGCGAATTCTCTTAAGGGGGGTAGAATGTAACACCAAGGAAAAAAAAAAGAGAAAAGAAGAGGCTTGTTGGGCTGGACTGGACAGGCCCATGTCCAAGCTATATCCAGAAGCTCCCATCTCTCTGTACTTCATCTCCTCCAAACCAGTCCCTCTCCCCTTCTCACGTTACTTTCTCTTCCCCTTGCTCTCCCATGGCTTCCCTTCTGTAAATCTCCCCACAACAGCGCCAAACCCTTAGGGGAAATCCAGCAAAACGGATCAAGCTCATCAAGAGGAGCAAGAAGAGGTGCATCTTCCTTGGAGATCGGTCCCTTCCCCCACCCTATCTCGTTGCCCTAGGGTTTGTGGATAACCAAGCAACCATTCGTGGGAGTGATCCCTGTCCTCCTCTCGGTATGGAACTCAATCGACTCTTCCCTGTGTTAGGTTTGGACACCAAGTTTAGGCCTTAAACTGAACATGAGCTGGGTTTTCATGTTTTCTTTCCCTCCCTGTACAGCAGTGGATTCGTCCTGTGTTGAGGTCCTTACCGGCCGAATTAGAAAATCATATGTGAAAGGAAATCGTAGGCCTTTTAAAGACCTTTCCAACGAGTATTTAAGCTTAATTTTTTCGTTGAGTATAGCAAAAGTTGTGGCTTTCTGAATATTGCTGAATGTTAGTGCTGTCAGGTTGGGGGCAGTTTCGAACTGCAGTTTTCAGCGTCGTTTTAGAAGTTCTTCGAGGCCAATTTAGTTCAGGGCGCTATGGAGTATTTGTAGTACTTCATGTGAACTTTTTATTGAGTATTCAAACTCTATTTTAGGATTTATGATTTGGGAGGTATGTTTTTCTGAAGACAGAGTTACTGCTCTAGAACCCAGAGCAGTCTGTTGCTTTGTAGGCTGCATGAAAAATATTAGATGTTGAAATTCTAATTTTTGGTGAACACTAAGGTAGTAGCTTATTCAGTGTAGATGCTTGTTAGCTATTTATTTGTGATCAACTGCTACAGCTTTAGAGTTACAAAAAAAAAAGAAAGAAAGAGAACAAGCAACACTGTTGCTGTTTGTTGACGATCAAGTGGGGTTGTTTTACCGATTGTTTGTTCGGACGTAGGGACGTTTTGTGCTTTGTTTACTAGTGATATATGGAATATTTGTACTAAGTTCTTTGTTCCAAAACAGGTGGTAGTGCTTCGAATCGCCCATAGCTCTTTTGACCCTCTTCGGTAAAAAGGCAAGTGGATGTAGCATTGGTTTGCTACTGTTTTGACTTGTTATCTTAATACCCTACACCAAAATGTTGGAACCCATGTCATAACAACTCTGAACTGAACCTTATTATATTCCTAGCTCAGCCATAATGGGATGCCTTATTTTTTATATATATATGATGTTGTTGTGATGCAAGCACAATTCATGTGGTCGAATCACATGCTTTGGAGAAGGTGAAGGTTATATTGCTTATTATTATAGCAGATCATAAGCATTGCATCATTCAAATGGTCATCGAAGTTATGTGCAGCTGACCTATTCATGGTCAATCGATGCTTTGGAGAAGGTGAAGGTTATATTGCTATTATTATAGCAGATCATAAGCATTGCATCATTCAAATGGATGCACCTATGGTCCATACCTTGTTGGGTATGCAGGGTAGAAGTCATTTACATTGCATTCATATGCATTTATGAATTATATTGGAAGTGACTTATCCTTGGTATTATTATGGGAGGTGTATCATCCCTGTAATGTTCTATTTGGAAGTTGTTTTTCTTTACTTCAATCTAATATTTGTCCTGTCCTAAAAAGTGTATTTTGGTAGTATATCATCGATTACATAACGTGTGGTCAAAATAGCTTGACAAAACAGATTTACTTGCTGAGATGATCCATCTCACCCTTGCTTTACTTATTCCAGGTTCTTTTGATGGCTGCTAGGATGGGAAGGGAGATAGCTGCACGTTTCACTCACCTTTCGAATCTGTTCCATAACCATAGTAACTTAGTTGTATAATTAGTTTGGTGAATGGTTGTTCAGAGTGGTCTTGTAATCTAATCTCATAGTGTATCGCCTTTTGCTCCTGGATGTTTATCTAATGCTAGTGTGGTAAATATGTGACTTATATTTGTTCTCTCTTCTGAGTTGCTTGTAAATGCAAATGAGGTGCTGTCGTTTTTTTTTTTTTTTTTATTCATTTAGTATGTTTGGCTAGTTTTTTGTGATGTGTAGTAGCATCCCAGAAGGGTTTGTGGTTCTGGGGTGTTACAGTTACCGATTTAGACAAATAGGGGGATTGGAGACACCAGGAGCACAAAATTAAGTTAGGAGCTAAAAAAGAGCAAGGGCCATAAATCCACAACCTTTCCGTCGTCATAGCTCCCTTTGGGAAACTTTTATAGGCGTAATGGGAAAAATTTCAGCTACCAATATATAATTAGCTGCAGCTCTCCAAGGCGCTTGCTGCAATTACGGCAGGGGTAGGGACAGAGTGGGTGGAGTCTCCTTGATCTTGCAGTTAGATGATGCATGTCGCTTGTTCCTAGAGTGCGAGTCATCAATTTAGTACTCCTCGCCCAGCTTGATGGCCTGTCATCCCTGGGAAGTTGTTTTATGCCACTTGCATTTAATCTTCTACTCTTCTTATTAATATATGCCGGGCTTGCCTACTGCTTTTCAAAAAAAAAAAAAGGTGCAGCTCTCGCATGCCAGAATGTGCTTCAAGATTGGACAATTGGCCGAGTTTCCAAGTAGTGTGTGATGAGATTACTTGGATGTACTGGGAACCTGATCGAAACGTTGTGTTGTTTTGCAATAAGGTATTGTACCTTATTAGGGGGTGGAGGGGTTGTATTCTTATCCATTGTGTTGCAATGCTATCAGCCATTCCAATAAACAAAATGTGAATTCAGGTGTTTGAAAAATCTAAAGCCACACAACATGCAGATATTGCGCAATGGTACGTTCTTTCATGAACAGAGCTGCTGACCAGTAACTAAATGTCATAATTGAAGACAAAGTGTACTAAACTATGAAAGAATTCAACAAAATTATGTGCAGAAAGAAAGCGTGGTGATGATACGTTAAATTTGGGGGTGATGAAGAAAACTGGAGAAAATTGGTGAAAACAGAATTACTAAATAATACACGATTGATAACTTTGGGGATATATAGATGGACAAAATTGGAGCTAATTGAAGGGAAAAAAACATAAGAATTTTGCTAAATTAAAGACAAATTAACAATATATTTACCCACAGATATGTTCCAAGAAACCACAACAAACTTTGGGGATATAAAGACAAACTGGTGAGAACTAAAATTGGCAGTATTGATATTTTTATTTTCCATTACATTAAAAACAAGATATTTTTATTTTCCAATAAATCACGACACAAGCTATGATGGGCTATCTTCTAAGTGTTACATGCACATGAAGGCATGTTTAGGATCAGAATCAAAGTTACTTGACTGCAGGAATTAGTTCACCTGAGTCATTGATAGGTAGTTTACCATGGAAAGCAGATTGCCTCTCTGGTCTACCAACTGGCTTTGGAGGAAAGGGAGAAGCAGGCACTCCACCACTTGCATCTGATGAGTCACCCTTTACGCTCAATTCAGACATATTGTAAAGGTCTTTGAGTGCACAGCCACTGGCTTGACAACCTCATGTGGAGATTACGCAGCACCTGGTGGCCGCCAGCATTTGAACTTGAGGAAACTGACGATTCGAACTGAAACTGGAACCGGGACTTGAACTGACGGCTGAACTTAGCAGGCATTTCTACAGGCACAGAAGGAGGTACCACAGTATCTTGAGAGACCACAGGGGCAGGCAGGGGTGCAACAGGCAGACATGAGAGTGTGGGGATCTGTTGTTTTCCTTTTATATATGTCTGATGTGCATATCCTCTGTCTCTCTACATGCGTTTTTTTTTTTTTACCCCACTTTCTCTTGCCTCTACTTCTCTATATAGGGGGTACAGCACTACGATTCTGGTTCATTTCTCATCAGTTTCCTAAAGCCAAATGAGAGAGAAGAATGATGAGTTGGTGTGAGGAATGGTCACATGGACTCCATTACCAACTGCAATTTAGACAAATAGGGAATTGGAGACACCAGGAGCACAAAACTAGGTACCTGAAAAAGTGGAAGAGCAAGCGGCACAAATCCTCAACCTTTCCGTCATAAGCCAAGATGTTCGGCTGAAGGTTGTGTTCGAGATTAACAGCAACAATAGAGTTGATTCCTGCGACGCATGGGGATTGCTCTCCGTGTCCGTTGGGTCTGGCGTGACCGCCAGGAGGGCAGACGCACATGCTGCAAGGAACGTGAGGTCCTTGCGCTATTTCAGGCAGCCGTGCAGATCACCATTGGTAATGGCGACTCCGTCTACTCCCTCTGTCCCTAAATAGATGTCATTCTCGCTTCCCGGAAGTCAACGTTTTCAAACTTCCGGCAATTATATATTAAAATATATAAATATTTATGCAAAATAATTAGTATGATCGGAAAGATCTTTAAGTCTAGTTTTTTTAATAAATTTATTTGGAGATATAAATGTTGCACGTATTTTCTACAAACGTAGTCAAAGATGAAAAGATTTGACCGACACACATCCCATAGTGACATCTAAAAGGGGACGGAGGGAGTATTTCTGGACGGACAATTGGATTGATGGTCAAGGCATCCGGACCATTGCTCCATTGGTGTTCAATGCCGTCTCTCCCAGGCGTTGGGGCACCACGGTGGCGCAGGCACTCTTGGATGACGCATGGGTTCGTCATATCACAGGTGATCTCTCGGCTTGCCTTCTCCGTGAGTCTGGCGGTCTCTGTGAACTGCTGGACTCCGTACAGCTTGTCAACCGCCCGGACACCTTCTCCTGGGGCCTCACTGCCGACCACAATTACTCGGCTTCCGCTTATGGAGCCATGTTTCGGGATCTCGCCGGTGTTCGGTGCGCGGTTGCTGTGGAAGGTGGCCGCTCCGCCAAGAGTGCGTCTATTCTTCCGGCTGGCAATGCACCTGAAGGTGTTGAACAGCTGACCGCCCCACCACCGTCACGGCTTGCAGGACTCCAATCTTTGTATTTTATGCGATCAAGCTCTAGAGACAATTACCACATACTCATTGGATGCCCCTACAGCCGGGAAGTGTGGCACACTGTCTTGACTAGACTACATCTCGACGGAGTCATCACCGTCACTGAAGAGGACTTCATGCAGTGGTGGCTGCTCTACCGGAAGAAGGTACACAAGCTGCTTCGACGCGGCTTCGACTCCGAGTTCTTCCTGGTAGGATGGCTACTTTGGAAGGAACGAAATGCATGGATCAAGGAGGAGGCTGGAAGATGGTGCATGGCTGGGAACAAGATCTTGGAGCTCCTGTCGGCGGTGGGCGCATTGTGACACAAACGCTTGTTGTCGGCTCCTAAGTTTGCTTGGTCGCCCATTGTCAAAAATGTAATGCAAACTGTTGTATCCAGTAGCTTGTAGGTTCTTTATCGGTAACTAGCTGGTTACCGCTTTATCTGTTTTCGAACTTTATTCTTCTTAATGAAATACGGCAAGAACGGCGCAGTCACGAAAAAAAAAAAACAATAGAGTTCATTAAGTGTTGCTCTCGCATGCCTGCTTTACCGTTGGACGATTGGCTGAGATTACGTGGGGACTGTGCCAAAAAAGAACACACTGCAAGGAAACCTGAATTCAAATGTTGTTATATTTTGCAATGTAATGTCGTTATGTTTTGCAATGTCGCATTACCACCAGATTAGAAACAAAAATTGTATTCTTATTCAGGAACCTGATCCAGAGAAAACGTTTTGTATTTTATCCATTGTGTTGCTATGTGCTATTAGCCATTCCAATAAACAATCTCTGAATTCTGCTGGTAGATCAAATCTAAAGCCACATAGCAAGGAGATATTCTGCAATGGTATATTCTTTCACCAACAGAGCTACAGACCAGTAGATAAATTGTCATGTGTCAAATTGGGCCAACCATGGGCGGGCTAAACAGGCCCAACCGGCCAAGGTCGGCCTAGGAGGGGGCGCCATGGGGAAAGGAGGGGGCCGGCGCCTCTGCACATTGCCGCCGCCACCTTCCCGTTTCCGTCTACGCTTTGTCATCAAGTTAAGATTATCTTAGAACTTTTTGATGTGCAAGGGATATTCCAATTTTATAAGGAAAACTTTTATAAGAAAATAAATAGGATTGGTTGTAAGAGATTGTTTGGATTACAAGTCCCACTAGCCATCCTATATAAGTAAAGGTGCATGTCTCTTAGGGAACAAGCAATAAAAGAAAATTTATTTCCCTTCCTTCCTGTCCCACAGCGCCGCCGCCGCCCTCTGCCCCATACCTTGACGCCCCCTGCGCCGCCGCCACGTCAAGCCCATCACCGACCGCCTCGGCACCGCCGTGCCGACCTCCTCCCCTACGCCGCCGCTCTTTAGCGGCCACCAAGGCCGGGCGCGCCGCCTCCCTCCCGCCGCCCTCGGCGTCCCGCCGCCCCGGGGAGCCCGCCGTTGGCGTGTCACAACCAGTCAAATTGATCCGATCCATGACAAATGGTATCCGGAGACTAGGGCGGTTCCCACCACCGATGGCTTCGAGATGCGCGAGTTCACCAAAACACCGAAGGGCTCCTCGGCGACAAGCTGCGCCCAAGATCATCGCCACTTTGGCGAGATCGAGACGCGTCTTCGCCGCATGGAATACCTCTACACCGCCCGAAGATTCAGCTACATCTTCTCCACTCGACGACCACCGCCCTGGAGGACAGCCCAGCGGCGGCCGCCGCCCCGGACGGGCGCCCTCGCGCTACCAGGCGCCATCCCGCCCCGGCAGCGCCATCGGCGGCGGCTCCAACCCTGCTATCCTCCGCTGGACAAGGGTAGCGGCGTCGTTCAGGGTGACGTAGCGGGCGTCATCAACATTATCGCCAAAAGTACCGCGGCACGGCTGCTCCTTCCTCTCCACGACACTTTTGTGACGCGTAGGACTCTCTGGCGGCGGCGATGGGGCCACCCGCGCCGTCATGAGGTTCCGGAGTATGACAGCAGCGACAACCCCGACCTCTAGATACATAAGAAGGTCCTGCTGCAGTTTGGTTCCACAGGCTATCCTGGAGGAGGCCGTTGGTCGAGTAGGACGCGTTCACCCACTACCTGCGACGCGACTTCGGACCCCCCATCATAGCGACACCACCACGACAATATGCGCCGGCGTCGACCCCGACATCGGCCTCGGCGCTAGCAAAAGCGGCGCCCGGGCGCCCGGCGCCTACCCGCAAAGAATGGAGACCATCGGCGACCAGGCGTTGAGCGACCTCCTCACCGAGCTACACCTAGGTACCTCAACGAACCGGGAGTTCGGCATCATTGCAAGCGCCATCGAGCCGTGCAATCGCACGGAGTGGAGCCTCTACAAACGGCATTGTGAGGTACTTTCACCGCTACTACATCCTTGCAGCTTCGGAGCTCCTCCAGAACCTCCTCCTCGAAGGTGGTGTCCCCTTCATGGCGGCACGGTTGAAGATCTCTAGTTTGGTTTTGGCTAATTAGTGACACCTAAGGACTAATCTCTCGATGCTAAGTGTTTGACTAGATTGGATATTGGTCGCGTCGGAGTTGGTGCATTGTGATCATGGAGGATGGATCGAGGTGATCCAAAAGATGATCAAGCATGCAACTCGGTGGAGTTTCGGAGATCAAAGGTCCCAAGGCAAAGGTATAACCATAGGGCTTTTGATTTCACACCCAAGACACCATAGAGGGTGTGGGTGATTATAGGATCGATAAGCCGTACTATAAAGAGGGGAAAACTTTCGTACATATCGATCCTCATGTGCCTTTAGGTTCAAGTCTCATATGCATGCATTCTAACCTAAAGAGCTAACTCCGTCCTTATCGAAAATGGTTTCAAAAATGCTAACACATGGTGTCGAGGTGTTCTTCGACGTGTCGGCAACAAGAAACAAGTGGCGGAAGTCGGTTTGGAGCAAAGGCGAAGGAACGGCGACGAAACGACGGATTTTCGCAGCTTCGGGTGACCGGGGCGCGGTGGCCGGGAAGTAGAAAAAAGTGGCCGGGGCGCACCGGTGTGTTGGGTCGGTCCAAATTCCGACGGCATGTTTTGGAGCTTTCGGCCAAGGGGTCGGGTGGACGCGACCGACCGGATGCTTCGGGTGCTGACCGGAAGCACCGAGCGGGACGCGCGACCGGACACTCAAGGGCGGGGTCCACGCCTTTGTTTGGGTCGTGTCGGTTGTGACCGGACCCACCGGCCGGACTCACCGGTGTGAGTCGATTCGGCCGCGTCGGTCAGTTGCGAAAACCGTGGGTTTCTCCCCAACGGCCACATTTCGTGGTGAGGGGTATTTATACCCCCTTGGCTGCCTCTTGCTCTCTCTCTTGGTCATTTGAATCATTCCTAACATCTTTGAGCAAGAAAGCAAGCCTCCTTCCTCTCTCATATCTTGATTTGAGCTTCATTCTTGAGAGAAGAGTTGATCCTAGTGCATTGCATCGAGTTCTTGCATCTAGAGGCACTTGGGGATCGTTGTGAGACAGTGGATTTCTTGTTTCTCTTGGAGACACCGCTCCTAGCCCGGCTTTGGTGGATTGGTGGAGTTGTTGGCAAGAAGAGGAGATTGTTTCTTGGCCACCTCCGGTTGATTTGTGAGAGGATTACACACTCCTCATCGGGAAGACTAAGTGCAAGGAATACATTGCTCGTGTCTTGGGTACCACACTTGTTGAGTGGTGTGTTGAGGCTAGCAAGGGCACCGCCTAGCTCAAACACCATCCTTGTGTTGAATTCGGCACAACCGGAGACTAGCTTGTCGGTGTACAAGTGAACTCCGGGTGAACAAATCGACTTGTTCATTGTCTTGGTGTGTGGATCATCACCTTCGTGTGATTGATAGCTTTTCTTCTTCCCGGTGATTGGTTGACATCCTCTACACGTCGGTATAACAAGCTTCTCACTCTTGCGTTACTTTGCTAGTTTACTTTGAGTAGAGAGCTAGCACTTGCTTGTGTAGGTTGTTCTTGCTAGCATAAGGATCATATTAGGATTGCTCGCTAGTTAGAGTAGTGACATAGCCTTTGATTGAATTAGAGATCATAGAATATATTTAGATTTGTCACTAGAGGCTTGCAAGACATTAGAGCTAGTGCAAACCGCTTTACGCCGTGTTTTATACTAATCGGGTTTGTTTAGTTGAGCTTGTAGAAAATTTTTATAGGCTATTCACCCCCCCTCTAGCCATCTAGGACCTTACAACGGTGGGCTTCCACCTCCCGACTCGTTCAGCGTGAAGACCCGGGCATTCCCAAGCAAGCATGTTGTTGCTCATGGAGCGCCCGAACATCAAACTTCGGCGACATGGCGGTGCTCCTCTTCGACGACAACGGCCGGGGAGTTCCTCGGCATCGACAACGTCAACGTCGGCGGCGGGGCATCCGCAGGCACCCCAGGCCGGGCCACCTGCGGGCGGCCGGCGACCTCCTCTACGATTACGCCTACCTGCCGCCTCACCTCGTCTCCGGTCGTCTCTACTCGACATGTGTTCTGCCTGCGAATAATTGATATGGAAAACAAAACATAAGGAACAGAATTTACAACAATCAGGGACTAAAGCACAACGATCACAATAATATAATACCTTTTAAAGCACAGCCAACAAGCCGTGGGTGGGAATGGAGATCCCCTGCAACGATCTTGATCAGGCTCTATTCAACGCATCTACTAGAGTCACCATTAATTGGGGATGGCCATAAGGCACGATTCTGGCATGATAGCTGGCTTGATGGCGAGGCTCCAAAATTCTTAGCGCCCAGCCTATTTGAGGTGATCAGGTTCAAGAACAGGTCCATGTACTTTGAGCTCCAGAACAACGCCTAGGTTGTTGCCCTGAGGGGTCGAATCACCACTTCTTTGCAAGTGGAAGAATTCGTCTCGCTATGGATCAGGATACAACAGGTTCACCTAGCATCGGGTACTCCTGACACCATCATCTGGAGATGGACAGCAAGTGACCAGATCAGCATATGGGATCCAATTTTCTGGATCCTATAGAGCCTTCCAAGGACACCTTATATGGAGAGTGCACACAGAGAACAAATGCAAGGTATTCACATGGATCATGGGACGAGAGAAAATTCTCACGGCGGACAACCTACAGAAGAGGGGTTGGCCTCACCAAGAACATTGCAGCTTGTGCAACGAACCTTTGGAAACATGCCTCCACCTCGCCCTACTTTGTCCGTTCACCGAGCAATATGGGAACACATCCTTCGATGGGAGCACTTCGATGCCAGCTAAGTGCTACCAGCAGCCGACCCAACACACCTCGTCTCATGGTGGGAGGAAGCACAATCTAGGATAACTAAGACTGAAAGGAAGCGCTTCAATGGTCTAGTCATTTACACCATCCGGAACGTCTAGAAAGAAAGGAACACGAGAATTTTCTCAAACTCACAGGGAGACGCCGCTGCAGGTGGCTTCAAGAACAAAAGAAGATATCCTATAGTGGAGGAGGGCTCAGACTTGGAGCGAGTAATCATTTTTAAGTGCATTTGTATTTCCTTCCCCAAGACCATGGGTTCGGGGGCCACAAACTGTTGTACATAGACTCTATTTCTTATCTTAATTGAGAGGCACTGCCATTTTACTTTCACAAAATACCTTTTAGTCGATATTTGGAGAAATTAATCAACAAGCCATGTATACTTTAATTGAAGAGAGCATATGATTGCTAATTTAGTACTGTTGCCTAGCATAGAATTGTCTGATACATCCTTTGTTGAATGAATAATAATTTTAGTTCAAGGTAAGAAGAGCATCAAATGCGCTTCTCGCCTCCCCCTCTGAGTTGGAATACATATATAGAAACTTCATATGCTCTTGTCTTACTGGAAGGTACATGGCAAATCATCCATAAGTACAGAGGTCTCGAGCAGTATACATATACCCCATTTCCTTGCTGGCTCTGGTGCTCATTTCTCCACTTTGTAAGAACAGGATATTTTTTATTTGGTGAATGAAGGGTAGAAAACATCGAGATGGGTATGGATGTTATTAGCTCTCTTACAGTATGATCTACTCAGAATAGGAGACACCAGGATGGCAAAATAAATTTAGACATCCGGAGAGCGAGCTAGGGCCATCCTTCCATCCATCAGGTCTACCTTTTGCTTGGTGGTGGATAACTTCAATTTCTTCAAACTTGGTAGAA